>JBBPDJ010000003.1:2501205-2513462 GCA_037974625.1 Cucumis cinereus | reverse complement strand
AACAAAAACTAGAGCCAAAATTTAGGGTATTATTTGAACTATCGTGAATGATCCTTTTTGTCATGTTTAAAATTATTTTGAAATATATTAAAATAATTTGTTGTTTTTTAACAATCAAATTGTATGTAACAAAATCAAATGTAGTTGGCTTAAATTTCACATCTACAATCTACAATGAATCTCTCTGTCTCAAATTGTACTTTAATTAAAACAAAATAGATAAGATATCTATTATTATGTCGAAGATTGATGGTTTGAGGCAGGATTTTAAAACCTAAAGATCAAATATAAACAAGACTTTAAACCAAGGGACCAAAAAAATGTATTTTTCCAATTTTCTTCAAGGGTGTTTGACATCCATTTCAAGTGTTTAATTTTAATGAAAATTATATATGAAGTCATTTTAGAAAATTTTCAAGTGTCCGGCAACAACTCAAAATAGAATTTTAGAAAAATTAGTTTATCAAATGAGTTGGTTTAGGATACACTTGAAATCAACTTTTAGAAAAAAACGAATTTTAAGTATTTAAAGGTTAATCTCTCCCTAATTTGAATAATTCTTAAAATTACAAAAATTCGTTGCAAAAATCATCCACCTCACTTCCATTGTGTTGTCTAGCAACTACTGTCCTCCACCGACTAACTCCAATCACCTCCACCGCCGCACGGCCATCATCGTCTGCAACCCTGTTCGACCACCATCACCATCACCATCACCAGTCAACTCTAACCACCACCACCGTTGACCACCTCCACCAACTTCGTAATACGACTATTATTTTAAACTATTAGTACAAAGTATTTCACAGTTGTTCTTTCTAATAAGTTGACATGCATATAACAAACAAAACAAATTTATATAAGCACACTTTTAAGAAAGAAATTGTCAAACACGAGAGTATCTTTATTTTAAATAGTTTTTATTAGAAGTGTTTAAACGACCATGACTTCATGAAAAATAATTTTTTTCTTAGTCAATCCGAACACACCTCCATGAATGGGAAATCACTGTAACCTTCCTCTCAGGATGATTGGGAAATGAAAGGCCTTAAAAATGGAAAGGGAGAGATTATCCCCACTATACAAAAAAAATCATGTTTACATCCAATTTCAAATGCTAAAAAATCTACTTCCCAAGCCTAGAAGTGACTTCAATGAAAGTATCTTCTCTGCATGGAATAGTTAGGCTTCCCATTGGATGACCAAAGCCAACTTTTTCTTCAGCTCTATTTAGCAAATCCTAAAATGAAGGCTGTTTTTAAGTATGATATTGAAACCACATAGCACTTGACTCTCCTGCATAACCAGCAAAGAAGCCTTTTGGAACCTCCAATGATATTGAGATTCCCCTTCTTTCACTCAAAATGCACCATTTAAGAACTTCCTACTTCATAAGTGGATTCCCCTGTTGGATTTTTCGTAACAATGAAGTAAAAATGCAAACTTGGGTTTCTTCAACTATAAGTTTATGTCACTATTAGTTTAGGAATGGAACATAAATAAACCAATATCTCATCTAAATAAGAGGAATCCTAATGATATGAAAGCATGGTTAAGAAAAGCTTAAAAGAATTTGAAAGTTACTTCTTATATCAACAAGATGAAGACTCCCGTTTTTATTACATCATAAAAACTTCAAAGTTAAGCATGCTTGTTGGTTTGTGGTGATAGTCTTTATTTTTAGAAGCAGTTTAAGACAATCAAAGGTAATGTTGCTAAATCTAGGGGATGCAGGAGAATGTTGAGGCTATCAGATGCCAAATCTAAATTCAAAATCTGATCTGAATCTTGGGCCTTTGGTGTAACAATATCACATAAAAGTTCTGAGGCAGTGGAGAAAGAGGAAGAGGCAGGTTGGGGTCTGGTTAGCATTGTTCACAAGGGCTTCACATGGGTCTGTCTTCCAACTTGCAGTTTGGGTTCAGGGCTAAGAAAGTTAGTGTCACAGTTTGGTCCTAAACAAATGTCGTACAGAATCAACCATAACCCAATTTGAGTACCAGCAGAAGATTGGAAAGGGACAGCTGGGAGGGTGAGAACCTTAATTTAGGGGCACAGTTAGGTGGCTCTTGGGTTATAGGGAGGGTGGGGACAGACCAAATATGTGAATGTTGTCCAAAGAAAGCAACTAGGACGGAGTGGGTGCAAATGCAAAGAAAGCAAAAGAGACAATTCTATGGGATAACATTTACATAAGAAACCAACAGAAAGCAGATTCTCTCTCATGTGGTTTGAAAGAAAATTACAACATGAATGAATGCTAGATGATTTTGACTCTTTTTACCGTTGATTGAAACATAAACAAAGCTCTCAAGCAGTGTCTGTTTTTTCTACCAAAAATAAAGTAGCAAAAGAAGCAGAAATATAATAAATGCAGAAAGTTAGGACCACAGGAACTCACAGTGGTAGTTACTGGTTAGTATAGGAATTTGAAAAATCTTCCTTCTACCCTGCATAGCCTGAAAAGTGGGCTTCGGGGATTTCCTGATCTGTAGAGAATGTGCTTAGCAAATAAAATAGCCATGGCTGTCAGTCCAAGTAGAGAATTTTCAGAATGATTAGGAATTATGATCAGATGAAGATATTTAAGACAAGGAAATGCAAGGAATAACTCCTGATATTGACTAAAAATGAAATGTTATTAAATGTACTAATTAAGATTGGACATGATGTGATGCATACTTGTTTTAAGAGCCACATGGAATTGTAAAATACTTTACCAAGAGTAGACTTAAAAAGAATGAAATCGATCTATGGAATTCACTTACTTAAAATTTAATATCTTACGAGTTCTCGTGACATACAAATGTTGTAAGATCAAGCGGGTTGTCCAATGAGATTAGTCAAGATGCACAAAGATGACTTGGATACTCACAGGTATAAAAAATTAGTACTTACTAAAAGCTTTATAGTAAATGTCTATTTGTTAAAAAAAAAAAAATAGCAAGCCTACAAATTCTGAGAACCTGCAATGAATCCCCAAAAAATTAGGAAAGGCTCCATTGTTGATCATATATGTATGACCTTAGAATAGTGGATAAGCTTTCAGACATCTATAACTATTCTTGCAAGAAACAATTTGATCTTCAAAAGATGTTTTAAAATTAGAACTAATTTAATAGCAAACTCAACTGTTAGTACAACATGTTGCAAGTGCCCTCTAGAACCATATGAGTATGATTCCACAAAAAGACTTCTTAGCATGGAAATGAAGATACACATTTTAGCTTACTTGTGCCAGGAGATATATATCAACAAAGGGCTAGACATCATAAATGTATTAAAGAGACGGTATTACCCTTTTCAAATGTAGTAATTCGTGAAGAGAAATATGTTGTCGAAGTGGAGCAGAGATGCATGTAATAAACTTGTGTTCCTTCCAAGCTTGAAAGATTAGATGGAAATGTCACGTTTTGATGAAGTTTTGTGCTGCATAAATCATTTCAATAGGTGGAACAAAAATAAACAGCTGAAGGCAAAGCTCTTTATCAGAACTCTTTTCAGTGTCTCTACCACCTCTACCTACCTTTACCACGTCCGACAAGATCTTTATCAGCTTTTATATCCTTGAAAGCTCTAAAATTAAAATTCCTGTTCACTAATGTAATCATGTTTTCTTGAATGACAAAGGAAAGTTCCGATGGTAATGAATGTAGCTCTAAGTACAAAGGGTGATTAAATGGAAGAGCAAACCAGAGTGATTGCAGCCACAGGATCTTGTTCCACCACGCTACCCTCCAATGTTAGACTTGACTATAATACCAAATTTAATTGGCTAATACAAGATATTTTCATCATTATATATAATGATATGAGAATTATAACAAAATTCATTTTGACAAACTATTCTAGATCTTGACTCTAGATTTGATCCTGTATAGTCTTGATTGAATATTTGACCGCCATCTTAGAGCCAAGTGTTAAATCACCGGTTAACCCAAAAACTTAAGCTGATAGATTATGGTAAATTTAATTTCATCAACACTTTAACACTCCTCCACACATGTGGGCTTGAAATTTTGAAGACACAACAAATGAAAATCAACATAATTGGAGAGTATACAAGATTTCAAGCATTTGAACACAAGACCTCGCTCTGGTACTATTTTAAATCACCAATTGATTCAAAAACTTACGCTGATGGGTTATAGTAAATATAATTATATCACCAATTTAACACAAAGTGTGTGAGGAAGAATAGTGTCATAGGTAAATTATCAAACTTGTGATGCAATCAACAATTCTCTGGAACTAATAAAGTCCATGTAAAAATCGGAACAAGTATTTAATGGTTCTTGATTTCTCAAAATCTCTGTTACAAATTAAAATATTTAGAAAAATTATGAATGGATGAAGAATAAGAATTGGAAATAAACCATTCACTAAACTACATCGTCAAATATAACATGAAAATAGGAAAAGTTGACAGAAAACTTGGAGTAGCATTCTTTCCACATTATGAATGACGTAATGATAATTTTTATTTGTACATGTACTCTGAATCTTGAATTTGATGTTCTTAGGTAAATACCAACCAATGAATCTAACTGTGGCAGGAAGAGCATAATTATCCATAAAATGAAAAAAAAAAAGTAAAGAGAAGATTTTGCAAGGAAATAATCTCTTCTTTTTCTAACATTAGCATGTTTAATTTTGTATACATCATCTGGGGAGGCAGTTCGACTCTCCCTCAAAAAAGTGTACAATGGAATGACAATGTCTTATCTATAAGAGACTAATCTAACAAATAAAAATTCTTTTACGACTCATTCAGACGAGAGATGAGATCCATGAATATATCATCGCTGCAAGGAATAGTGAGGCCTCCCATAGGATGATTGTAACCAAATTCTTCTCCAACTTGACTAAGCAGGTCCTTGAAAAATGGCTCGTTCAAGTAAGCGATAGGAATCACAAACCGCTTCTTCTGGCTTTCCCCTACATAGACTGCACAATAACCTTTGCGGATTGCCGATGGTCCGTGATGTGTTGTTAGAGAAGAAAGTCTAATATTTTGCACAGCATTTACCATTCTTCCCAAACGGAAACCCATGGTTTTTTTTCCCTCTCAAGAAGAAGTTAGAATCTAGAAGTTGCACAATAGCACTTGAGAGAAAGAGAAGGAAAACTTGGTGGTGAATTGAAAGTTTGAGATTAGAGTTGCATGGAAATTGAAAACAGACATGTATATATAGATTAAAAGGGAGACGTGGCCACTAGCTTGATCTAAGAAATGAGTGGTGGCTGGTGAGACATCTATGAATGGGGTCAATTGGGAGACATGTACTTGTGAAGTATTCTGTATCACATGGTAGTGTACTCTAGATAATAATCTTCAGCTACTTGGAAAATAATATCGGGAAAACATAGTCACCTAACTGCTTGGGAAAAACAGCCAATAGAGGACCCATCTGAGCTGAAAATTGTGACTCAGTGAAAACTCATTAGTTATGTTAAGCACATTGCATAAGGAATCGTTCATTTACATTCGTTAGAGAAATGCCTGAGACATCAAAACCGCTCCCCTAATTCTTTGACATGCCAACGTATAGCAGGGAGACATACATTTAATGGCATGCATTGTTATGTCTAAACAGAAGGAAAAAGCCTATCTAATCTAAAAAATCTAAACCAAGTGCCTCAAAGATATGAACAAAACCAAAGTTGGCAGCTAACCTTTGATGACATATTAGTGCAGCTATTGGAGTCGCAAACTTCGACAAGTCAAAAATATGAAGAGATTCAAGATGGTTATTTATAACATAGCTAGACATGGAGAGAATTTACCTAATGGAGATTGAGAGGTCCTGGCTTTTTCTTTAAAAAAAAAAAAGGGGGGGATTCCAAATAAGCCTATGTGAAGTTCACATGAAAGCTGACCAACAACGTTCTCTCACAACGATTGGATGTGGAGTTCGGAACATTTAATGAGATCCTTATAAGGAAGAAAATAAGCATCTTTTAGTCGATAATTAAAAATATAGGTTACCCATTTCCTAAACTAATGCTTTTCAAAAGATTATCATTCTTAAGTTCTGGACTAACTAAACAATATGAAAACATTAAACATGGTGCAAGCTTACTCCAATAACTCTCGAGGATGAAGACAGTGTTTGTAGATCATGTGGAAAACTTCGGTTTCCTGTTTCTCGGGGCATTGATGGATACAACAAACTAGAAAAGTTATAATAATAGTGCTAAAGAAGAAGTTAGCGAGGAGGAATCTACGTGCCTATACAAGAGCCAAGACAATTTATTGTACAAATGTGAGTACCTTATGTACAATCTGAAGTGTACTTTGTGGCGGTCTCATTTCTTAGTTACTGTTGCATTGGGCAAACAATACAGCAACTTGTGATTGGAAGTTTCTTATTACATTGATTATTTTTTGTCTATTTTATTTTTTCGGTCACAGCATTTGATTTTTGGTTTTCCTTGACCACTTGTTTTCTTCTCTAACATCTTCCCACTGAAACAAGTGAATGTGTACCATCAGAAGTTGGGCCAGATGAGAAAACGAGTGTGTTTCAACCAATTTTGCAACCCCATGTGAGCCTTGATGATGTAGGACCATTCAGACATCTATATTTAAATTCTTTTGTTCACACCTTCTCTTCCTCACTCTATATATACATTCAAACCAAATGAACAACCATCTTCCAACTCAACTGCAGAGAGATTTCATCTAAGTGTTGCAGATTTCTACTTCAAGATCGACATTGAGGGCACAACGACCAACAGTTGCTTGTTCTTCTTTCACTTCAAGAAGATTTAAATATGGGAATCCGTTTGCCTTCAATTCTTCTTCACACCAAACAAATTCTCAAAATACAGGGTGCTTCTTCAAAAGTTAAATCTGATATGCCCAAAGGACATATTGCAGTCTATGTAGGGAAAATCCAAACAAAGAGATTTGTGGTTCCAATTTCTTTCTTGAACCATCCTTCTTTCCTAAACCTGCTGAAAAGGGCCGAGGAGGAGTTCGGATTCAACCATCCAATGGGTGGCCTGACAATTCCCTGCAGAGAAGAGACCTTCATTGATCTCACATCTAGGTTGCATGTATCATGAGATGGAGATAAAAAGATCAACCATCTCCACACAGTTTTACCTACGTTTTTATTCTTTTTCAATTTCTCCTAGTTATAGTAGATTATCAATGGATAGCCGTATAGGAAGTACATAAAACTGACATAGAAAAGAGTGGAAACTGATCAGTAAAATGACTAGTTTTTTTCTAAGAGAAGACTATGCCCCCATCAAAATTTTCACTTTCTTTTTCGCATGCAATTACACGGATAAATCTTGCGTAGGAATCCCAGATTGAATCAATCGAAAAGAATATATTTAATATACGGAAGGGGAAAAAAAGAGGCTAGTGTTGCCCTCTGATATTCAAGAGGGATAAGAGCTAGCCACTCTAATCAATTTAGAAAGAGAACTTTAAAGTGTCCCTCCACAGAGACTAAAGCTTATTGACTAAAACTTTTCATCTTACAGCACTTAACTCTCTTTATGTGCTGGAATTGTATCTAATCTGTTTTAGGATTTTTCTAACACAACCTGTGAAAATCTTGTGTACGTTTATGTAAGGAAAATCAATTTTGATCTCCATTATTATTGTGCTTCGCAGTGTTCTCTATGAAATAATAATATACATATATAAACACACGCACAATATGTACGTACATATATGTTTGATATACGTATATGTGTGTGTTTTTGGTACAAGGTTCAAGAGAAACAGGATATATTATCATTACCCTTCCAAACAACTCGTTTCACTAAAAAAATGCATTACAGCTCCATCCATATCCACTGGCATGGCGATTGCTCAAAATAGATTTAATTACATTTACAAACAAATGTAAAGATACCCAGAAACAATCATTTTAAGGTGTAATTTACCATTCTTCAAATATATATACATACATATATATAAATATTTGCTAATACTTAAAGATTGTTATTTGGCTACTTGATGTTGGTGATTTGAAGAATTATGAAACTGACGTTTTTCTATCAAAGACAATTAAAAGAATCAATAGCAAAAGAAAAAGAGATACAAAAGGGACCTATAAAAAGATTTTTGTTCACTTTCTATATATTATCCAGATTATTTATTCCAGTCTTAGGCCTTACTTAAAAAGTTTTTATTTTTCCTTCGTAATTTGATTATACTAGCTTTATATTTTTCAATCTCAGGTACTTTTTGAGCTTTGTCTCTTTTCATTACATCAATAAAAAAATCTATATTTCCTTTCAGAAAAAAATTATATAGGAGTTCAAAAGAATGAAAAACATTTGTGTATCGAATCCAGTATACATCATTTGGGGAGGCATTTTAGCTCTCCCTCAAAAAACAGTACATAAAAATGGTACAATCTAATCTACAAGTTTGCTAACAAATATAGTATTTGCTTCAGGGAATGGTGAGACCGATGAATGTATCATCACTGCAGGGAAAGGTGAGACCTCCCATGGGGTGATTGTAACCAAATTCTTCTTCAGTTTGACGAAGCAAATCTTTGAAAAATGGCCGATTCAAGTAAGCTATTGGAATCACAAACCGCTTCCTTTGGCTCCCTCCAACATAAACAGGACAATAACCTTTGCGGACAATTGATGATTCTTGGTTTGTTGCTAGAGAAGAAAGACCTATTCTATGCACAGCATTTACAATTTTCGCGAAACGAAAACCCATGGTTTAAATATTGAGAACAGGAAATCAAAGAATTAAGAACTGAAGAAACTTGGAGTCCTAAAGTATTGAGAGAATGAGAAAGCTTGGTGGGTGGGTGAATGTTTGAGATCTGAGTTGGGACTTGAAAACAAGTATGTATATATAGAAGAAAAAGGATTACGTAGGCAATAGTTCTCTAAGAAATAGGTGGCCAGAAATCTCTGGATGGGTCCTACTAGAAAGCAGTTGCTAGTGATATCTACTGTATCACATGGTCCTGTCTCCCAGACTATAATCTTCTGATACTCAGAATATAATATTGGGTAAACCGAGTCATCTAACTCTTTGGGAACATCAGCCAATAGAGGGCCCATTTGGGCTGAAAATTGTGGCCAAGTAAAAACTTTTTAATTTTGCTAGCACATAACATAAGCAAGTAATCACTTTTGTTAGAGACATGCCTAAAACATCTAAACCCTTCCCCTTATTTTTTGCCTCGTCAACATACAACATGAGCATGCCATTTAATGGCATAGATTATTTATGTCTGAATGTATTAAATATCAATCTAATTTAAGAACCTAAACCATCTAGGTGAAAATAGACAAGACCAGACTTGGCAGCTAAGCCTTTGTGATATATATATATATAATATATATATATATATATATATCAGTACAGCTATTGGAGTCCCACAAATGATGAACCTGAATGGGACAACAAGGTTAAATCACAGTCAGAAGTAGAGGAAAATCAACTGTTCTTGATCCAGATTGTGAGATCCTGCCTCCTTTTTTCCCCTTCTTTTTTTTATTCGTTTAATTTTAGTGCGTTCCAAACAAGTCTATGTGAAGTTCACGTGAAAGCTGACCTACATTGTTTACTCAACATGAGCCCATATTGGCGTATTATACAAGATACTTATAGAATCAAATAAGCATCAATGCAGGAATGAAGCATCTTTTTCTTCGACAATTAACTAAGATACAGACTACTCACTTCCAAGACTAATGCTTTTGGAAAGATTACCGTTCACCAGCTCTGAACTAACTTAACAACATAATTATCAAACATGGTGCAAGATAACTCAAACGAGGTTTAGCTCTCGGGGTTTAGTAGAGTGTTGATAAACCAAGAGATAAATAGTTGCTTTATGGTAGACAAGAGATACAGTGTTGTCAAAACAAAAGTTTATATGGAAAATGTTAATGAAAGATTTACGTAGGTTCATCCAACCTTGGGCAATGGCTAGTGTCCTATAGGCCATATAGGAGTCACTTTAAAACTGAAGATCATCGATGCTTCTATTTTTCAAAATAACTCCATGAAGTATAATGGCTCTAATATGTGTTTTACTTTTATGTTAACAGAAAAACATGCTAACGAAGAAAAACAAGACAAAAACTTGCATGGAATGAATTATCTTGTTCTGTATACATTATTTGGTGCGGCATTTTTTATCACTCCCTCAAATGCCTATATAAGAATGGTATTATCTAGTCTACAAAGTTAATGTCAACCACATATTATCTTCAAGACTCATCCAATTGAGAGATGAGATCAATGAATACAAGTTCAAATACAATCTGGTCCCTGTGCTTTGGGTTTCATTTCATGTTGGTTCATGTACTTTCAATTTTGTAATTTTAGTCTCGATATTTTCAATAAATCTTAAATTTAGTCTTCCAAGATTAATTCTTATCGAAATAATCAAATAATATTAATGATTTTCATGCTGTGTGCTCTTTTCTACATAAACTGAACAATTATCTTTGCAAACTAACGAAAATCTGTGACTCTGGTTTGTTGTTAGCGAAGAAAGCCTAAGACTTTGCACAGCAATTTACAATATTCACAAACAAAAACCTGTAGTTTGGTTCTTCACAAAAGGAAGTCAAAGAATTTTTGGTCAAAGAAACTTGAAGTCGCACAAGAGCTAGGGGGAGAAAGCGTGGCAGGTGGTTGAAAGTTTGAGATCTGGGTTGCTTGGGAATTAAAGCCGTGTCTATATATAGATGAAAAAGGGTGATCTGGGTAAGATATGTTTGAATGGGGCCAACTAGGAGGCAAGTGCTTGTGAAGTCTACTGTATCGTATGCTCCTGTCTTGCAGGTATTAATCTTTACCTACTGAGGAAATAATATTGGGAAATCAAATCTTGACAAAACTAGTCCACAGAGGACCCATTTGCATGGAAAATTGTGGCTTAGTGAAACTTCGTTTGTTATGTTAATCCCATAACCTAGTTAATGGTCATCACTTTTGTTAGAGACATGCCTGACACATGTAAACCACTCCCCTCACTTTGTGCTATGCCAACATAAAACAGGGAGCACACTCATTAAATGGTATATATTTTTCTGTCTAAAAGGAATTGAAGATTTATCGAATTAAAAAAATTTAAACCATCTGGCTGAGTACATGAACAAAATTAAAATTGGTAAGTAAGTCTTCGTCACAACACATCAATGCAGCTATTGGAGTCCCAAAACAGATTGAATGAATCTAAACTACGAAAAGATTAGATTGTAGTCATAAGTGGAGAAAAATTTACGTGATGTAAATTATGGAATCGTTCCTTCTTATTTTATATATGGAACAAGCCTATGTGAAGTTCAATTGAAAGATGACCTACAATTTTTCCATAAAATGAGTGGTTATCTGAATAATAAATTAGATTCTTTTGAGAAAAATAAAAAACTGTGTAGGAATCAAGCACCTCTTCGACAATTAATTAAGATGCAGAATGCCCATTTCCATGACTAATGCTTTTTGAAAAATTAACATTCTCGAGTTCTGGATTATTTTAATCCTAATAATGTGAAAACATCAAAAAGGTGCAAGCTTGCTTCAATAACCCTTGAGGAGGTTGAGTAAGTGTTTGTACGTCGAGATACAATTGTTGTTTATGGTAGACACATGTACAATGCGCAAATTCCTGTTTGATGGTGCATTAAGGAAAACAAACCAGTAAAGTTTTGAGATGATATTATAATGAAATTATGACAGAGTCAATTAGGAATGATTTGAAGTCCCTAAATGAGAACCAAGAAAATTTGACTCATAGTCGAGTATCTATCTACATACTAAAATACTTTGGTGGTTTAATTTCTTAGCTATTGCATTGGGCCAGTGATGCAGAACAAGTGATCAAAAGTTTCTCATTAAGTGGTCTTCATTTGTGGTCTATCTATTTTCTTGACATTTGGTTTTCCATTTTCCTTGACCACTTGTTTTCTACTCTATTATCTTCCATTCAAACAAGTGGGTATTTGCTACCAGAGGGAAATTTCCATCCAAGTATTTGAGTTTTCTACTTCAAATCAACATCAAGAACACTATCACCTAGTTTTGCTCGTTCTGCTCTCAATTCAAGCAAGTGTGAAGATGGAATATGTTTGCATTCAATTTTTCTTAACACAAAACAATTCTCAAGCTGCAGGATGCTTGTACCCAGAACAAGTCAAATATCCCCAAAGATCGTATGGCAGTTTCTGGTTGGGAGGGGGGGGGGGGGGGGGGGGGGGGGGGGGGGGGGGGGGGGGGGGGGGGGGGGGGGGGGGGGGGGGGGGGG
>JBBPDJ010000003.1:2458545-2501105 GCA_037974625.1 Cucumis cinereus | reverse complement strand
GGGGGTTTTGGGTAGACCCCCCCCCCCCCCCCCCAAATCATTTAGTAACTTGGTAGCAAGGGCTGAGGAAGATTTTAGATTAAACCATCCAATTTATGGTGTGACAAATCCCTGAGCATTGGTATTACTTCTTAGTTGGATACATCATGAGAGATGAAGAGAAAAGGCAAATCCACCCCTCCACGCAGTTATTCCAACTTTAATTTTTTGTTTCTAGAAATCAGAGTAGGATTCCAAAGTGTTGGGATTGGGAAGTAAATTTTGTGAACTTGATTTTTTGTGTATGGCCTTGTCCTCTTTCATACTTTTTTTTCTCAATGAAAGTAGTATTGAAATATATGAGTGTGTGTTGTTCTACCTGAAATGCCTACAACACAAACAAGTTGCAATTAGAGAGCAACAATATAACATTTTCCTAGAGAAAACTTTCCCCCTTCAACTCATGAATTCCAACGTACATTTCTATATTTCCCTCTCAGGAATTATCAAAGTCCTTGTTGTCAATATTTTTTCCTCTATGGTACAGTATTGAGTACTGGCATGGACAAACGCTGTTTAAGCAAGAGACTATCGAAGCAAATGTGGTCCTCTGATGTTCAAGAGGGAGATAGAGGCAAAAAATTGTATTAGCTAAGTTAGAGATAGAAAACCATAACAACCCGCATCAGAAACCAATGTTTATCAACTTAACTTGTCAACTTCAAACAATAAACTCTGTGTGCCTACATGCTATCTAATCTAACATAACCAAACAAGTTTTCTTCCTTTTTTTACGTTATAGATCTGCAAGTCCCGCACACAATTTGTGTAAGGGAAATCAAATCGATCTGCATCATAATGAAGTTTGTCACTGTTGTGACAGACACATTTCTCTTCTCTTACAAGTGTAGGAAGGAAAATGAATTCCATCACTATCACAGTTTCTATCATATCCAACACATTTCCCTAAAAAAAAACACTCCAGACTCCAGCCATATCATCTGGTATGGCAGATGCCCAAACTAGATTCAACCACATCCAATCAAGAAGTCTAAACTTAAATCTTATCACCAACAAAAATATAATAAAATAGTCATAACGCAATCATTTCACAATACAAATTAGCCGTTTACTACACTACATCCAATCAATAAATCAAAACTTCAATCATTTTACAAAACAGATTAGCAATACTTACTCAATGTAGATCATCAGAGTAACGTATTTTCCCTTCTCCTGCTTCAAGCAGATATTGATCCCCAATGTATCGGTACAGAAAACTGAAAATCAAAATATCGTTTGTATATTAGTTATCTATCTATCAAGTATTGGACCTTAACACATGGGAAATCATGCACCGATTATGGATTTCATTAACTACAATCGTTGTATGAACATTTTTCGTACCTATACTTCACAGAGATCAGTACAATTCTACCAAATGACGCGGGAAGTTATGGTAGATTAATGTCATGTCCAATCTGGAAGACAATGGCGTCGTGGCAACCCTTAGACGTACAGATTGATGATAAATTCGAACTGTATTGAACAGATTCTAGCATGTGGGTTTGTTGCAAAGTATTGAATTGAATTGAATGGAATCGAATTTGAACAGATATGGATTATGATTTTGGGCATCTGATGTAGGTCGAGTTCTAGCTGTTTGAATTTGGATTATACGATAATTTGCGATATGTAATGGATATTCATGGATTAAAATATTGGTATATAATCCTCTAAATTGGAGGGACGTTGGTATCATATTTTAATAAATGGATAGCTCACATCAATCTCATTATCAATACTCATAAAATACATATATGTAAGGATTTTTTATTTTGCAAGAAAATATCTCTTTTTAGGATAAGAATCAAAAAGACAAAAGTCGAAACAACTGCTTCAGATATTCTCACTGAGACATAATAGCGTAACAACATAAGAAGTATAAAGAATTGGATACTTGCTATTTTTCAAAGTTTTACGTGCAATATAATATGTTGGAGCATTCTGACTACGACAAATATGAAAGAAAAAACAGAGATATCCCCTTAATCGCTGACCACTGTTCTTTAATCTCCATGATAAAAAGGGAGGCTTGAGAGAAATTGACAGCAGCATCATTTAAGAGATTGGTTACTTTCAACCAATTAGAATCAAACAAGTAGATAAAACGTTTTTAATTAGTCATCGTTATAAATTTATATACTAATAATAAGATCTATATAGTTCATGACTTCAATATTGACATTGTTTTTGTTATGGAATACCATTTTTTACGGGTTCTATTCCCCTTGATGAGGCTATTGCCCTATAGGAAGGTCATTTTGGAGCTCTTCACGCCGATTTAGCCCTCTTTCGTACGTAATTGATTCCTTGTCATTTGGAATCTCTTGGTTGGAAAAACTAAGTATCTGAATGAGGTTAGTGTCTTTGTTGATTTCATGTGTTCTCTATTTTTTCGAATCTATTAAATGCTTTCTTCTGGTTAACTGCAAAGTAAATTTGTCGCTCATTACTTAGCATGTCACTTGAAGAGTTTAATTTTTCGTGATTTGGCTAAAAAACTATCCTTTGTGGGTGGATTTTGCTATACATGTTGACTAGTTGGTTTCTCAAATGCTTTTGTTGTTTCACATTTGCTTTTAATATCGTACTAAACATATATATAGATAGATGGGTAGAAGAGACAATTATTTAGTAAAGGTAAAAATAATTTAAGTATTAATTTAAATGATTTCGAACTTCGACACATCCATTCTTTAAATAAAAAAAAAAAAGAATCCACGTACAATATTAAGTCATATTACATAAATTTTGGTAACGAAATCGAAGATAGAGACGTTCGAACTACATATCTTATTATATGTTTATTAAACCATTGTTGTTATTATTATTATTATTTTGGAAGAAAGTATTTTGTCAATTTCCTTCAAGATTCCAATATCAAAATCTTGAGCTTTACAATTAAGTAGACCAGCTGGATTCAATTGGTCAAATGAATGGAAGGTATTTCAACCACCTCACAATAGCTTGAATAACATTTTCCATACCAAAAAATATATAATATAGGAGGAAAATTTGAAAATATTTATAAATTTATCAAAATTTTATAATCGATCGATACTGATATACATCAATAAACATCTATGGACGATAAATGATAGTAGTCTATTAGTGTAATTTTTGTTATATTTGTAAATATTTTGGTTTATTTTGTTATATTTGAAAACAACTCATATATCGATTTGATTTTAAAATGTAGAGTGAACATGTCAATAAATAACAAAAAAAAAATATGAAAATAAAACAATAAAAAAATATTGACTAAATTTAAGATTTTTTTAAATATACAAAGTAAAATTAAACACGTATAATAAATAAAATTAAAGAGATTTCAAAGTATTAGAACTTTATTTATTTCATTTATTTACGTCATGTAGGGTGCGAGTTCGAGGTAGTTAATACAAGTTCATGTTATTTGAATTATATTTATATTGACAAATAAAAAATTTAATAAAAATTAGAGGTCCGACCAAACTCCAGCAAACGAAGGACGAAGGAAATAAACAAAAATCGATAACTTACAAAACAAATAAACTTAATTATCTCAATATTTTTTTTGTAGAAATTTATATTTTTAGTTTAATTTATGCTCATGTCATTTGTGATATGTTGAACTAATTTTTTTTTCAAATTATTTTTAAGTATTTGAAAATACAATTTAAACAAACTTTATTCCTATGAATGTTGAAATTCAAACATCTAAATTATGGTACCATAACTAATTAAAGTATAGATAAGCAAAATTATTTTAATATTATTTTATGATAGCTAGAAAAATAATATTTTTAAATGTTACATCAACATTACATTATTCAAATCCAATATTTTTTGAATTAAATAAAAGGATTTTAAAAC
The DNA here is from genome assembly GCA_037974625.1 of Cucumis cinereus. Classification (NCBI taxonomy): domain Eukaryota; kingdom Viridiplantae; phylum Streptophyta; class Magnoliopsida; order Cucurbitales; family Cucurbitaceae; genus Cucumis; species Cucumis cinereus. Next base: position 2,497,208 of record JBBPDJ010000003.1, on the reverse strand, counting down.
TTCATAAATCAAATTTAAAATATTTGTTTAATCCTTCATCTCCAAATTGGGCAGTTGAAGCCATGTGATTTGTTCACATTCAAAGTATATGCTTAAACATCACTAATTAATAACATTGTCAGTCTTAAAATTAAAATATTCCCATAAACTAATCATTATTAGTAATAATTAATTTCCCAAAATACTCATAATTATTAACAATAAATATTATTTAAAGTCTATTAAAAAAAAGGTTTATTGGCATACCATGTGGAATAATCTATACTTGCCATTTTTATAAAGATACCTGCCAAGTATTAACTATAAAATAGTACACAATATCAATAATTTCTAATTAATTTTATTTTAATATTTAAAGTTCATTGTACTTCAAAACAAAACACGACTAAGTCTAAAACGTAACCATGCTTCTCAACCTAAGCTGATATTTTAAACTAACTCGAGTTGATACACAATGCATTTTCGTTGAAAAAGTATTTAATTATAGAGTTGACAGCTTATTCAAATATAGAATACGTTGTATCAACACGCAATTATACTTCTCAACCTAACTTGATTTTTGAAGCTAGAGTGTAGAGTCGGTGCATTTGGGAGATCATTCAATGGAGTTGACAATGTTATTTAAAACAATATCGTGTATTGTATCACAATGTAATTAGACTTCCAACCCTAAACTAACTTAAGAATACATTTGATTCAGATCGTTATTCAATGGAGTTCTTATACTTTTCATTCTCACCTGAATTCTGAAACTAATTCTAGTTCAGGGCAGTGCATTTGACGTGAAAGTTTATTCAATAGAGTTGCTGACTTATTTTGGCATCGTATCATACCAAAATGTAATTATATTTCTTAGTCATATATGATTTCTGAAACTAAAATTTAAATATGTGCTCTACCAAAACGTAATCATACTTCTCAAATTGGTACGTGTTCATCAGTAATGTATTTGATTCAAAAATATTATTCTACGGACTTGATAATGTAGCCCATCACGGTGTACATCGTACCAAAATATAATCACACTTCTCGACCTGACAAGATTTTTTTGTATCTAATTCAAGTTCACGACAATGCATTTCATTCAGAAAATGTCATTCATTAGAGTTGACAATATATGGTAGCATGCATAGTGTATGTACATATGAAAGTGTAATTATATTTTCAACCTTACTTGACTTTTGAATCTAACTCGAGATTATCAACAATATATTTTATTCGAAACATATTTTATTAGAGTTGATAGTCTATCGTAACGCGGTGTGTCGTATCAAACTTCAAAATCACTTTAATAATGAATAATGAATTGGATATAGTACAATCATAAATTAATAATATATTAAATTAACTTCTTGGAGGACCCACCAATAGCCAACTACCAATCTCTCCCTATAAATTCAAAACGCTAATTCCTCAAATTCCCAAATCACATTTTTCCTTCTTTTCTTCACTTTCCAGTTTCAACCATTTCTCCAATTCTTTTTTCTCCTCAATGGGGTTTCGTCTTCCATCGTCTTTGATTCCTCAGGCCAAGCAATTGCTGAGGAGAAGCTCGGGAAATCCATCGGCGGTTCCGAAAGGTCATGTAGCGGTGTACGTCGGGGAGTTTCAGAGAAAGCGATTTGTGATTCCGATTTCGTATTTGAATCATTTTTCGTTTCAACAATTGTTGAGTCGAGCGGAAGAAGAGTTTGGATTTGATCATCCAGAAGGTGGTTTGACGATTCCTTGTGGTGAAGATGCGTTTATCGACCTTACTTCAAGATTGCAAGCTTGTTAAATCCATGAAGAACTAGGAAGGTTCTCGATTTTTGCCTTTGGCTTCTTCTTCTTCTTCTTCTTCTTTTTTTCTTTTCTTTTGGGAATGGAGATGTTTATGTGTTGTTGATCATTTTTGCATTCTGACTGATGTTGGAATGTTGATGGAACCCAATTACAATACAATGCTTTTGGGTGTTGTAATGAGTGGTGTTGGAATGAATTGGTGAATCTTTTTCACCAGAAATTGTAATGCAAATACAACTTTTTTCTTTTTCTGTATCATTCTCTTGTTTATGCTTTGATGAATTTGTATTATACTTCAAAAAATCTAACTGTTGCATCCAAAATTAGCATGGAGATTCAAAGTCCTACTTCTTGTCCAAAAGTTTTTGAACTATTTAGTTACCTATTTGGATTCAATTTTTTTCTTTTTTCGAGTAATAACAACTCCGGATGAGGGATTGAACCCCCACTTTCAAGAACTGAGGTCAAAATTTTAATTAAATATTTTAAGAAGTTTTGTTCTTTAAAGTATTTTTTGGAAAATTAAGTTCTTTACTAAAGTATAAAGTGTAATTTGTAATTTTTTTAACTCAACAATTGAGTAGTCTTTATTATGAAAAATATCTTCAAAATTATCTGTCTAACTTTTTTTTTTTTACGAAATATTGGTTGTTGATCAATTTATTAATCTAATTTAAGAAATTTCATCAAATTTAAACATATATTTAAATAATTCTTTTTTACAAATTAACTGTGTAGGGTATAAATTATTGCTTAATAAAAGTCGCAACTAGTCACAAATTTGAAATTACAAAAACTAAATTGTCACCTACTAATAAGAGTACAATCGAAAAATTTGAGAGAAGTTATTTTGAAAAAATTTAAAATTCAAAGAAAAAAATTGAAAATTTTGAAAATAAAAATATATTATTGAAATATACCTTAAAAGTTAAGAGGTATTTAAAAAAAAATATAATATTTGTATATATAAACATACTAAAACACAACTTTCAAACTATGAAAAAAAAAAAAAAGAAGTAAATTACAAAACTGTCCTTTTAACTTTTGTCGGGTTTAAAAAATATCTCTATTCTTTCAAAAGTTGTTATATTATTCTTGATTTTCTATTAATATTTTAGAACTATTCTTCGAGTAGAAAAAGTTCATTAGAAGTTTGACGGGTGATAGTCTCAACTTTAATATTATTATGTACGTGTCATGGTATTTATGGCCTAAACTTATGTTGTCCATTCAAACGATGTCTTTCTCTAATGGTACTTTCGAAACGTTTATGAAAAGTGCAAGAACGTTGGAACTCGAACTCGAAGTGCTTTATATAAAACCTTTCCAACTGTAGTGAATTTAAATCCAACTGCCTTCTTAAATAAATATAAAAAGTTCTAATTCTGAAAACAAATGAAAAAGTTCTATGTCATGGTTGTTCATAGTTGAATGCTATGGTACAGTTTGAGGTACAGTAGCCTATTTTTAGGCCTAGTTTCAATAGCACAACTTCATTTTTAGCCATTGGCCATTGTATTATTGGGTCCTCTTGTCTAAAGCAGAAACCTTCTCACATGGAGATGTTGCTCCTTATTTAAAAGATTGGATAGACACGGTGACCAGTTGCCAGCTAAATATTTGGTTATCGTTTGGTAACCATTTGGGTTTTAGGTTTTTGTTTTTAAAGTTTGAGTCTATAAACACTACTTTGGTCTGACCAAATGGTTACTAAACTGTGCATCGTTGTTGTGTGACAACAATGTGGTTTCATTTGGCTTTGGCCTTGCATCTATAACTTTTTTAGAGTTTGTTTGGAGCGTTAAGTTTAGTTCTTAAGTTTTACATTATGTTAGAGTTAGAAACTTTGTGTTTAGTGTGCAAAGTTGTGCAGTGGAGTTTGGAAATAGGAAACATCAGAGAGAGAGAGAGAGAAAGAGAGAGGAGAAGATGAAGTTTATCGTAAAATGTACAAAGTTCAATAGTGAACACTGTTAAAATTGGTGAAGTTGAATTATTTAATGACGACTTTATGGAGTTAGTAAGCCAAACATCCCTTGAGAGAGAGGTTAACACTTTGCTCACCGTCACAGTCGCCGCTCGCAGAGCAGAGGTGAAAACCACCATCACCAAAGGAAGGAGACTAGAGTTCGAGGTGGTGGTAAAACACGTGAGAGAGAGATGGATGAACAAAAGAGAATCGAGGTTGTGCACAACGAAAGGAAGGGAAGGAGGAGAAAGCAAGCGGGTGAGAGTTAAAAAAAGTTAGAAAAACTTGTTTTGAAAAACCATATCAAACTTTAAGTGAATTTTTAGGTCAGTCTATCAAAATAGTCATCTCCTACTCGATTTGATCCATGAAGTAACAAAACGAAACAAATCTTCGGCACGCTACTGTCTTAAGAGTCCCACAAACCACAATGTATAATAAGATTCAATCCATCTCATAGAAAATCCAGCTATGCCAACTACTCAAAGTAGACACAACTACTAACTCAACTCCCTTAGACAGTGAAAAGCATAACTCATCCTTGTTCCTTTGTCTGTCTTAAAAACTCAACCAGCTGGTCTTTTTGAAGAAGGACTAAGTCGTACCAAATCACGATATAATTTTCGATTTGACGAATACATTATCCATCCCTTCCCTCATTCAACCTGAAAATTAGGTTCAATGATGTAGCCATTAGCACTTTCCCAGAAAGTCAATCACATGGATATGCAATTTCCTTGTACAGTCTTCGTTTTGAATGTAGAGTTCTTTTCAATGTTGATCAAAGCCATGTGAAAGGGTATTCCCAACAACAGTCTTTAATACCCCACATCTATTAGTAATGCAGCAAGAACAGATCAGCAATCACAAAAACAGCTATTATTTTTTCCTTTTCTTAAAAAAGCCTATATATACAAACTTCATTTGAGCCTTCAAACACTCACAAACATATCCATTAACCAAAGAAAGTTTTTTAGAGGGTGTTCGCCTCCTCTTTAGACGTGTTCTCGAGTCGATAACACAATTTAGCAATGGGAATTCGTTTGCCATCGTCTTTTATTCATCATGCTAAGCAAATTCTCAAAATAAGAAACCACTCAAATGTACCAAGAGGTCATATTGCTGTTTATGTGGGCGAGATCGATATTCAAAGGAAACGTTTTGTGGTTCCAATATCGTTCCTAAACCATCCTTCATTTAAACAACTTCTCAGTCACGCTGAGGAAGAATTTGGATTTCATCATCCCCATGGAGGTTTAACTATTCCTTGCAAAGAAGATGCCTTTGTAGATCTTACTTCTAGATTTCAACACTCCTAAAAGGAAGAACAGCAAAGGCTATCCACCAATTTTTTACAACATTTTTTTTCACCATTTGTTGGTGTTTTGGTTCATTCAAATGTTGTATGAAGGAAAGTTACACTATGTTGCTTCATGTTTAGTAGCATTTCCTTGGTGGATTTCCCACCATGTCATAATACAAACAAAGCAATTCCCAATCAGTTGTTTTATTCTCTTGTTTGGCTCTTAATAGTTTACTAGTGACTGCACTTTTTTGTGGACAAAGAAACCATATGCTATCTATATCAATCATTAAATTGCAATACTATGTAGCGAATTACGCAGAAAATAAGTAAATGTAGAAGAGACTTTCTTTACTCTCCGATGCTCGTTTTGGGAGTTGCGGTGTTATAAACAAAGATCTAAGGATTTCGTCCAAGAGCATCAATAAACCATGACAACATGGTTAAATTCATTTTTCGTAAATGTATAAATGACTCATATTCTACCTACATTATTGACGTCATTATATAAATTATATTGCTGTCTTTGTAGCATGAAAATGATCCAACAAAATTTCAAGAGTTTAAAATTTTTGAATCTATTGTACAAAAAATGGACTCTATCTATATCAAGGCACTAGATAACTCTAATAGAAAGAACAAGAGTTTTAGAGAGATTGAGAGATCAAGTGAGGATATTAGGGAGGGGGCTAAGTTTAATGCCCCATTATGATATTGGTTTGATTTTGTTGGATTGGAGACCCTTTCTGTAGTTCTTTTGGGCGCTCTCTTGCCTTTTGTTTTCTGTTGGGCTTCTTTGATTCTTTTTTTCAATCAAAGATTGGTTTCTTATCAAAAATCTTTTGATTGAAAGAATTTTTCTTTCACTTGGGGTGGTTTCAATTTTCTCCTCAAGAATGGTATAAGGATGAAAGCCATGGAGTTCAATCAGTGGGGTTGAAAACCAGTGCTTTTCCATTAGATTAGTGACTGGTTCTAATGGTAAATGAGATCAATGTGAAAGAAGAAAGAAGATTCTCTTTCATTTCTTATCAATTTGCGTTGGGTGGAGGGTTTGTTTGTGAATATTCTTCAGAGCCAACCTAACTACAAGTTCTTCCAATTTGAACACAGTTTTAAAAACAGAACGGTGAGGAAAAGAAAGATGTAAGGTGTTAAAATAATCGAATGACCCAAAAGCTTAAGTGGAAAGGTGAATGTAAATTTGATATTATATCAAATTTGTGGAAGATCCAACAAGTGAAAATCATTATTATTGGAGAGGAAATAACATCGTAGGGGTTTAGAGGACCTTTTACTTTGAGACCATGTTAAATCATCAATTGATCCAAACGCTTTAGCTAATAGGTAAAGGTAAATTTAATATTATATCGATGCTTTAACAAGGAAAAAGAGAAACCAGAATCTCATACAAAGACTACAAGAGAGAGTAACAAAAGGGTATTAAATTGACTCTTTGGGTACATGGGAGAAGAGGAACTAGCTTATCAGACAAAGGGATTGAGAGAATTGGGAAGTTTTTGGTGACTAATAAGAATTATAAAAGAGGAAGTTGCAACTAAAGAATCTTAAGTCAAAACATTAAAGTGAAATGGATTTGACAGTAGTGTGGTTATAACTGATGAACTTTAAGGGACATTAAAGAGGAATCCCAAGTTCAAAGATTGCCTATCTCTATCTCATTCTTATTTCAAAGTGTTAAAAGGGGTCTTTATCAAAACTATTTACACGAAAAAATTAACATCTAATCGACAATATTTTTCTTTTGACTCATAAGAACGATCGTCAGATCCATGGATATCTTGTCATTATATATGTTAGGAGCAACAAAACTCCACATATTTCAATAACTGTATTTTGTTGTCCACGATACGTATAAATTCTCATACTTGTATTTTTTGTTTCACCCAACATGTCTCATATCAATGGAGTTGTATCCCCTCACTTATATGCCTTATGCCTATGATCTCTCTCTTTCTTTGCTACTGTGAGGTTTGATCACATTCCACCAATATAACTGAAAAGAACAAGCGGATAGTAGTATCCAGTGTAAAATGAGAGGTGAGATGTTTTTGGATAGAACCTAGTAAGAGGTTGAGGTATCAAGCCACCCTGCCTCTTCAATAAGAACAAAGTTTTTTGGTTATTGTAGTTCTTTAATGAGCTATAGTCTGGAAACTTTGTTTAACGGGTTTTGATGGGTCGAAGTCGAGCAACTCGTAGTTGGTGCCGTTTTTTAGGATTTACGTGTATTTCTGTTGAGTGTTTTACAAATTCGTCATGTCAAAGAAATTTATTCAACTTTTTACTAAATTCCTCTGTGTTTAAAAGGCTATGAACCTATTTCAAGGATGAGTTTTGTTGAAAGATAGAATCACTAGCATTTTCAAGGCAACCACCCAACAGAGTGGACCATTTGAGTTGTTGATGTGTTGCTTAGTGAAGGATGACTTAATAATTGTAAGTTCAAGCAGTTTAAAGTACACCACATTTGAACTCTATTGTGAGTGATGTAAATGGAACATTCGAATCCTATCGTTTCATCTTCACAATCAATTAGAATTATTTAGAGTCAGTCTGAAATGACTTTCTAAGTGCTTAAAAAAGTAATTTGAATTGTAAAAAAAATGTTTCTAACCATTAACAAATCACTCTAAACATGCCCTTGATGTTAGAGATTTCATAAACTAGAAAATCTTGAGAAGTTTTTGATCAACAAACCAAAATATGTATACATAGGAGGTTAAGTTAGAGGTCAAAGCAGAGAAGGATTATAGTTGCAACTTATTCTCAGAAGGGTATACCTTAGGCCAGACTCACCCTTAGTGGACGAACCTTGCTGAGGAACCCTTAGGTTTTTCGGGGCACTGGATTCTCACCAATATATATGTGCATTACTCAAGCCGAGATTCTCGCTTTCGCTTTGTCATTTCGTTTCTAAGAAGCTCATGTATGAACAAGTATTAATTTTTCGAATAAATTAAAAACATGCATAAAATATGATGGCTCCTTATTCCACGACAACAAAAGCGCTTTTGGAACAAATTTAAAATAGGCAATTCACGAATCCATAAATTAAGAACCTGGATAAGAGATTCTGGACTCATGTAATAGAACAGAAGCCGTGAAATGAAGAAGGTTGCATATGACTTACGATTGTGTTTCCGTTCCGGTTGGTCTCGGAACTACTTAGAAACTCTTGGAACTAATGCTGGTTGTGTTTGTTATTGGATTCGTAAGCCTTCATTTCTGGTTCTTCCAACTTAGGCTGCTGCCAAGAAACCATTGCTTGATATTAAGAACTCAATGACTGAATCTTATAGCTCCTTATAGCAATAAGATGTTAAGAACTGAAAGAGAATTAGCATACTGACCAGATAGTGAAGAGGGACATGATTTGTTTCCTTAATCATCATGGAGGAGTCAAGGAGATCAATCACGAGATCGTGCCGATTTTCAATAGTTCATGCGACATAGATAATAAAAATCTTTGAATGTCAAAGTCTTCAAATATAAACATCATTCAGACACTATGGCCCCTATGCTGATGGAAATTGCAACATCTTTTATGACTTCCATGGTGACGACCTGTGGTGCTGTCTGATTTTTCGATCGAAATTTAGGCCTTATCTCACTGTTCTCTTGTCTATTCTCAGCTATTGCAATGGGTCCATTGAAACAGTAAGTTGTTGAGGATTGGAAAGCTTGTCAAACTGATCTGCCTTTTAGTTTTGAAATTTGATTGGCCACTTGTTTGGACTATGACTTCCTTTTCTTGGACCAAGAGGGGGTCTACCCACCAAAACATGGGGCATAGAGAAATGTATGAGAGAAAACCTAAATTAAAGGAAAGAAGTAAAACTAGGAACACAAGAATAAACGTGGAAAAACTCCCAATTGAAAAAAGAAAAAACCAGAATAAAAAATTTTCACTATGTGAAACATTGTTACAATCACACAAAGATCTCTCCCTAATTCCAATTACGGATAACTACACTTGTAATATTTTGTCAAAACTCGACGAAATGAACAGTTAAAACTATTTAAAATGAGGGGCTTCAAACAATAGAGCAATCCCATGTGAGCATTTGATGGAGGGGGTCCTCTTTGACACCTATTTCCTAATTTTTGGTACTCATCTGCTCTTCATTAGCATTCTATAAATCCACTCCAAATATCAACAAATTCTCATTCAAGCTCTGAAACTTCTCATTTCTTACATCAATTTCTTAGAGACAAAACCATTCAAACTCACTCCTCTTTGGCTCTTTCTTTCACTTAAATCAAATACAGAAATGGGAATTCGTCTGCCTTCGCTTCTCCTCAATGCCAAGCAAATATTCAGAATGCAATCTGTTTCAACAAGATGTCATTCCAACATTCCCAAAGGCCACATTGCAGTTTACGTGTCGAATCACGGAAGCGATTTGTGGTGCCGGCATCATACTTGAACTATCCTTCATTTCTAAGTTTGCTCAAAAGAGCTGAAGAAGAGTTTGGATTCAACCATCCAAATGGGGGTTTGACAATTCCCCGCAAAGAAGATGCCTTCATTGATCTCACTTCAAGATTGCATACCTCTTGAAAAGTAGAAGCAAACAAAAGCTACAATTTCCTACCAAAAGAGTGTGGAACAATTTTACCAACTTCTCTTTTCATTCTGTTTGAAGAGAATCAAAGTAGAATATCACTGTATATTGATTTTCTGTATAAAGATTAGAGCAATACAAACAAACAAAAAATTCATACAAAATCAGCTTAGGCGCCATGATGTTTTAGTGTTCTTTCTTTTCTGTGTGCATGTCCGAACTAACCTCTTATAAGTCATCACATTTTCACACAAAAATGATATGTTTTAAAATCAACAATCAAGGAAAAACAAAAAACGTAAACATTACAGAAATCGACACAGAAATTTACGTGGTTCATCAACAGTGTATTAGCTACTTTCAAGAACAAAGAGAGGGAGCAACTTTTTATTAGTAGTGAAGAGTATCGTATTATAGTAGAGTTAGAGAGTTCGTATAGCACGCTCCTCTAAACCCTTGAGCCAAAATCATAAATAACATAAATACGAATACAACTAACAAATTCAAACATTCATTCAAACAACTAACTTACACGTACTTTGACCAATCTCATAGAGCAACTAGATGTTCTAGTAATAGTTAGAATATCACAATGGAAAAGGTAACTAATCCAATCGAATTGACAATGTTGCAGCATTACGTGAGTAAAAGACGGTCCAAGCTATCGGCATAGTTCCAAAACCGAGAGGCTCCACGAACTAGGACCAATGGGAGCCAATGGCATGTAACAAATCAGACATCAGGGCCCATGGATGCAACAATAGGCTCTTTCATTATAAGCAGATCATATGGAAATTTCACTTTATACTTTCAACGTCAATGTAATTAATGCACTGTCTTAAAGCATTCAAATCAGTACAGCAGGTTGGACTATAAGGTGGGTTGGAGTTATCACATCAGTAATGTTTCTGAATTCAGCAAAGCAATGTGAAGAATTCTACTCACACTCAGCTGAGCTAACAGTCTCCAAAGTCCCACTTAGCCATTGGAACATCAGTACTCTTTGAGTTAACCAGTTGACAAGTCTTCAAACAACAAAGTAGACTCAAAAGACAGAGGATTCTTTTGACAACCAGATCAAGACTTCAAACCTTTCTAAAAAGTCCTCTTCTAGATGGAGAAAGATGGAGAGGAAAAATTAAAAAAAGAAAAAACTTATGCATGGTTATAAGGAACTCTTTAGAATATTCAGCCATCATATAGTGTGAACTTAATTCCCCAAATCTCCTTCTTCTTTTCTTTTATAAGGAACTCTTTCGCTCTCTTTTCTCACTCTCGCTTCTTTCCTTACTTGTTCTTGTTGACTTGATCCTCGCTCTCACTACTATCAATTTCAGCTTGTCATTACTGACTCCATCCTTAGTTGTTAAACTTTCAAATTCATTTCAGTTTTATCTTTAAACTATTAAAAAGTATATTTCAATACCTAAAGCTCGCCATGCTACTTTAATCCCTTAAATTGAAGTTTAACTTATTTTGGCTTGAAATTTTATGTTCATATCAACATGTTAAACATAGACTCAAGACTTAGTCATTAATTTAAAGAAGTCAAATACATACAATTGAAATAATGATTTCAGAAAAAGAGATTTAATACAATTAATTTTTAAACATGCAAATTTATATTTACTATCAAACTCTTAAAAAGTGATTTTCGAATTGATTTCAATCATTATGTTTGGTTCCATAAAGTAAGTTTAGAGTTATCCAATTAATAATTGTATTTTTTTATTTGAGAAATACTTATATAACTAAATAATTACAATAAACAACTATTTCTACTTATTTTATTGTTAAATTCTTATATGCATGGTCGACATTAGTTTATTAATAGATATTGAAAGAAAATTAAAAAACATGTATAATAGTTTATTGTAATTACAATTTAATGATAGACAATATCTTCTCTTTCAATATTTAAATTTTAAAAAAAATTACAAATGGGTAACCAACGATATTTTACACAAATCTAAAGTATTTTGAGACTGATTACCAATCAATTTGAAATGATTTTATATTTTTCTAAAATCAATTTTAGTTTATGTCAAATATCAGCATTGGAATGAAAGTGATTTTAGAAAGAGAATGATTTTGACCAACTCAAAATCACTTCCAAACACAATCTCTATTCCAAAGATGGTCTAAAAACATTTATGAAAGATCATCGGATAATATTACTAACATTATACACCAAAGTATAGGAACACATTTTTTTAAAATAGTTTAGCCCATACTAAAATCACTCATCCCTACCCGCCAATATGTATAATAAACCATTTTCTTCCTATCCATTAGGATTCCAATATGGATATGCTTACATTTTGTAACTAATTAAAAATTAGAAATAACCCAAAACCATGATCAACCATGCTCACATGTTGAGTTTATAGGTAAAAGAACTAAGAAAGATTGTTGGATTAACCTCCAAAAAGAAAGGGAATAGGTAAATCCTAAAATTTGTTAATAGATGATAAAATTAAGTTCCCTTTTACCCTTGGCAAGGAGACTCTTGATAGATAAATTGTATTTCCGTTTGCCGAAAATCTTTCCATCAATCAATAATAAACAAAGAAAAACATTATAGGGTAAAAACGTGTTCAGCAGCAACAGGGAACCAACCTAAACATAACTAAAGATCAAAAACTTTCTTAGTGATACCAACGAACACCACCATTCAGATAATCAATTTGAACTCACGTGCTTCTGGACAATGTGAAGTGCCTCATGATCCTCCCCAAAGTCCTGGGGATGGAAATTCAAAATTCAAGTAAACAAAAACTGTTTTGAGAACAAAAGAAAACATGGGATAGAACATTTTCTCCACATGTAATGAACACACGACGTACCTTAACTACAACACATGAGCACCCAACGACCTTCCTAGCCTTTCCTTCGGAATCAATCTTGCAAAGCTGCATTAGACCAAAAATTGAGAAAATAACTCGTTATCCAGAACTCAGATGAGGTAAAACTTTCGATCTGAGTGCTAATATGCGCATATTAATCACATCTTGAAATCAAACTAAAATATATGGTGTAGAGTGCAAATATCACAAGCAAAAACGAATTTTCCCAATGGAAATGTCAGTGGGACAAAAGGTTTTGTGTATTTTGCAGGAATATATATACACGTACATACAGACACAGACACACACACAAACACACAAACACATACAAGGAAACAGACCTTTCATTGATATAATGAAGAGAGGTGCTCGAAAATACAAGAAACAATAACTAAAGGAAAATACATCAGAGGATAAGACAAAACAAGAAAAATAAAAGTATTCCAATTCAAACTGATAGCTTGAATAGAATGATTAGCTTAGAAAGAGAACGCCAAGAAGAAGCAAGAAGACAAGCTGAATCCAGGCAAGCAGGTAAAAAACATACCGTCCTACATGTAACTAAGTATCAACAGGTAAAAACATCTAGGCTAAGTAATGGCAGGTACAGGTTCAATCATAATAGAACAATCGTCAAGTACAATACAGCTGATGGCAGAGATAGAAAAAAAAACCACCAAAAGCTAAAACTTTCATCTCGATGGCTAATAGATTAAACACTTACGCCAGCCCATTCACCAAGGGTCTTTGCACTTGGAACTGTCATCAGGTTTACATTGTGCTCTGCACAAAGTGCCTTGACGAGTTTAACGTAATCTGGCTGGTTGCAGTCTTCTCCCAAGACGCAGAGCTGAGCAGCATGTTTCTCAATTGCTTTAGCACTTTCATGTAGACCACGAACAAGCCCACCATGAGCTAATGATTTTCTAAGAACAAGTTGCAATGCAGTCTCAATGTCCATTGGCTCACCAAGAGCTGGAGCCGGAGCCTCGGCAACAACTGCAACTTCATCACTGCATAAGAAATCGAATTATAAGGGATCATAATATATCCTCTTGACAATACTGCTATCAAGCAATAGAAGGCAATATATAGCTACTTACAACATAAACTGAGCCAATAGAAAAAGGATGCTAAATAGTAGTTCATTAGATATTGGCTCCTAAGACAATATATATCAATCCCCAATAATAAACATATCACATATTTCAGTTCAAAGTTCAATATTCAATATGTACTAAGCCCATAACATACAATATTCATCTCAAGGCATAACATTTATTGCTCTATCTTCACCAATCAAGTTACCATCCATCACTTTTTTCATATTCATAATCTAAACAAGTGGGCATTCAAATAATTGATTACAACCTGCAGATTCCACTTTACAAAACACAATGCATCACTGATGACTACAAACATACAAAGAAAACAAACAAAAAACATAAAAAAATGGGGCAAGCATTCAACAGCTTAAAGAAATAAAAACAAGCATATGAAGGGAAGTTAGCAGCTTGTGTAATAAGCAGGATTCCACTCACGCTGACATTTTTCTTCTTGATTTGAAATTCTTTTCTCCTTTCTGTCGCAAACAAACCCAAATGAATAATCAGACAAAAAAGGCAGCAAATTAGAAGTTATGCATATACGAAGAAGAAGAAGAAGAAGAAGAGAGGGAAGGATAAGGGTAGGAGATAACTTGAGGTTACAGCGTAGAAACCGATCAAACCGAAGATCAACGGCGCAGCGAATTAGGTCAAGAAGAAGTGAGGGGTTTTTATGAAGAAGAAGTGGAGGATATTATTCGCTGATGGAAAAACCCTACTTCTGAATTGGTGACCTAGCAGCTGTTCGGTTGGTTCGGTTTTTTTCAGGATCGAGGACCGAACAACAATATTCGGTTTAGCAAACCGCCGGCGAGTTTACTTCTGATTAAATCGGTTTGTACATTTTGGTTCGATTGTGGAAATAGTGAGTCTCTTGAGAGAGATTTGGGCAAAATTTGATGTATTTACTTGGACCAGGATATGAGAGACAAACATGGTATATTTGTTCCTTGCTCGATTTGGTTTGGTTCGTTCGGTTTAATAAAAACCAAACCTGTTTGAACATCAATTTGGTTTGGTTTTCAATTTTCAATATTTATGTTTAGCTAATTTTCATATAAGTAGATTTTTTGTTCAATTTCTTTAGTACTGTTGGCAAAATCCTAACTTTGATGCTTAAGTTCGAATTTTGAACAAATGTAGTAGTTTTTAGGGAGGAGTTCAACTTAACTTTTGTAAGGCTGCCATTCTCTGTTTCTAATGGGTTTAGGGGTCTTCCATCTCTCTTTCGAATTCAGAAAATACATCATTTTTCTATTTAGAAATCAGACACTTAGAATTGGATTTGGGCCATTATGTATGTTCCAGAATAGAGGTTTTTCTAATTTGGGCCATATCCTTTTCGAATTTGGAATCTACCAATGGTCGATTTGATTGAGTTTTCTAATAAAAAAAAATCGATATGAATCAATACTTTTTAGTTTTCTCCAAATACAAACTAAAATGTCCAACTGTACTAAAAAACCAAACCAAACCATTGGATCAATTTAAGATTGATTTGGTTTTTCGATTTTTTATTACACTCCTAAACTTTGACAATCACTTCCTCCCACCACCGCCCTCACCCTCGCCCCTACTCCAACCACCAAATCTGGTGGCAGGCCTACCACCACCAGCAGTGCTCAATCCCATAACTTTGATGGCCACAAGGAATCGTTGCTGACCTTCAATTAACTTTGGCGACCACCTCCACCAACTTAGAACACGACCAACTCCGACGACCATTATTTTAAATTATTAGTTTATAGTATTTTATCATAGTCGTTTATTGTAATTGGATATTAATAACAACACTTTTAGTATATAAAGAAACCAAACAAACTTGTAATAAAAAAAATTGAGAAAGAGCTGCCAAACAGAAGTGTTTTTATTTTAAACAGTTTTGATCAAAAGTGTTTTAATGAAAAATGATCTTTCGAAAAAACATGTTTTCTAAGTTAATCTAAGCTGACCCCTTGATTAACTCACGTGCATTAAAATCATATTTTTGTTTTATAAATTTTTTTTAGTACGAATTGAAGGTGGGGAAATTTGAACTCGAGACCTTTCGTCTTCAGCTACATACAAGTGTCAGTTGAGCTAAATTTTGACATATTTTTGTTTTATAAAATTTTAGGACTTTTAAGATGCGAAGGTACATATTGTGATAATCATATGATAGTTTGGAAAAATGGCCTAACTAACTTGTTTATTAGATAAATGACTAAAGGACAAATATAAACAATCAACAAACTAAACCATCTCTACTTTTATCTTATATGAAACTCTTATTACATGATGAACCAATATATCTATCATAATATAAAGTCACACTTTAGATGGATTGTTGGAGTAATCTAGTTTTCTTGACATGATTTTAATGCTAATTGAAATAGCTACAAATTTTTGTGTCCCATTTTGTTTAGAATATGACTTCATATACTATGACAGATGGGGCCATCTTACCAGAAAATGGTGCAAATGAGAAAATGAATGTACCATAACCAATGAAGCAACCCATGTGAGCCATTGATGAAGGCATCTTGCTTGGTTTCCTATCTTCTATTCATATGTTCTAACATCTTCTCTTTTCTCATTCTATATATAGATACCAAACACAACTAATCTCCAACTTAAAATCTTTCACATATTCTCATTCAAGCATTGAAGTTTACTACTTCTGCATCGAAAAGTTTCAATCAAATTTAGCCATGGGAATTCGTTGGCCTTCGGTTCACCTTGGTGCTGCCAAGAAAATTATCAAGATGCAGTCTGTTTCAGCAAGATGTCAGTCCAATGTTCTTAAAGGCCACATTCCGGTGTACGTAGGAGAAACCAACAGAAAGCGGTGTTTCGTTCCAATATCGTACTTGAGTCATCCTTCATTTGTAGACTTGCTCAACAGGGCTGAAGAAGAGTTTGGATTCAGCCACCCAACTGGAGGTTTGAGAATTCCCTGCAAGGAAGAAGCTTTCATTGATGTTACTTCTAAATTGCATAGTTCATGAATGATTTGAGAACAAGGAGCAATTCTCCTCACAGTTTTGACAATTTCTTTTTCTTTTCATTTTAGTGTATTGGAGATATTTTGTTTGTAAATGTTTAGATTAAAAAAAGTGAAGAGTTACAAAGCCATTTGTACATCAATGACAAATATCAGTTGCAATGAAACATTTATTCCAAACAAAGCCTTCATCATTACTAATTATCAACTGACTTTTTCTGAGATAAAATCTACTGGAAGTTATATTTGATCTGTATGCAATTAAGTCTTTATACATGTGAACATTCCCTTTGTATTTATTCATATTGAACCAAGTAAAAGTTTTACCTCAGGATCAGATGCTCTTTTTGGGTGTCTTTCAAAAGAAAATGACTTTGCAGCTGTGACTACAAATCTAACATACTTCCATGTGGAAAAATGAACTTGGCCACCAAGAGTTGAGCTCAACTGTCACTTGTATGTACCTGAAGACTAAGAGGTTTCGAGTTCAAATCCCCACTCTCGTTTGTACTTCAAAAAAACATTTAAAAAAAAAGGATGAACTTGATTTGAGGTGCTCGATAATCGAATGCTGCGACAAAAGTCCTACAATTTGGAGCTAAGTGGACCCACGGTAAGGGTCAGGAAGTGCCCAAGCTGAAGAGTATATCATGTTCTATGAAGCAAATCTCAAGTCAAGTCCACGATGAAGTGCTAATAGGGCCATGTGGCATTGTACAAATTCAATATTCATTTGAAAGCACAAGGATTAGTCAACCAGTTTGAAAAAGAAAAGTCAAGAAAAATTCTATCCAACTTCTTTCCCATTGCTAATGATCCATCTCCCAAGTACATCAGCTTCCTGAAGTAGATTCAGTGCAACTAACTTCATATGATGAAGAAAAACGTCAGCTAAAATCTCATTCCAATTCGTAGGCTTCACTGTTGATCAATGCTCAATGTTCTAGGCAAGGACTGAGGAGTGTTAATAATTAGTATTAACATTTAATTATAGACATAATTTGATGGTTATGCCATTTATTTGGTTGCTTCTTGTTATGAAATCTCTTATAATCAGTTAACCCAAAAGCTTAAGTTGGTAGCATAACCATCAAATTAAAAAATCGACACACAGATTTACGTGGTTCACTAACGGTGTGTTAGCTACATCCACGAGGTAAAGGGAAAACATTTTTATTAGAGAGAAATTCGTAATACAAAATAGAGGTGCCTCTAGGATTGGAGAGTTGTTCCAGTGCACTTTCTAAACCCTAGGATAAAAAACATAAATAACGTAAAAATGACAAATATGTAAATAACTTAGACATTCCAACAGTACTTGGTTGTTCGAAGTGTCAAATAACAAATTCAAGGCATTCCACCACTTTTACCCACAAGAGTTCAATGATGCACCAATTGGCTCCTCCATAGACAGGTTGCCAAACATGGATATTTTTTACTTTCATTATCAATGTGATACATACTAGCTTGATTCATTTAATCCACTGCTACAACTTTACTTGCACAATGGTGTTTGTGATGAATGGAACAACTAGGCCAGCAGAACAGAAACTTGTGATACAAACAAATATAAACCAGAGAATGTGTGTGGAGGGTAGAATAGGCAAACAAATGTTTTTTTTTTCTTTAGAAAAAGATACAAAACTTTTCATTAAAGGAATGTAAATAGACTAATGCTCTGAGATACAAAAGGATACTACAAAATATAGCGTAATTGTCGCTTAAGACATAAACTGAAGGACAAAGTCACGTGGAAGGGTCCACTCAAATGTCTTCCTTAGATTTATTTGGATAAGTTTTTATTAGTTAGGCAAAACCATGTGGAATGGTTCACTCAAATACCCAACCACCAAACTCCAACACCTTACTGATAAGCACCATTCACCTGCTAGAGCTTTCTTCAAAACTTTATATTAACATCATATGAGGATTCAAATCCCATTTTCACTTGACTTTCTCTTCTAGTTGGTTTGGAACCAATCCAATCGAAACTTCAGATCTTTTCATAGTCTTTCATCTCAAACAAATGGGGATTCGCTTGCTATCTTTGGTTCCTAATGCCAAGCAAATCCTGAAGATTCAGTCAGGACTTACCAAAAACCAGTTGGATGTTCCAAAAGGACATGTAGCAGTTTATGTGGGAGAGATTCAAAGGAAACGGTTCGTGGTTCCGATATCTTACTTAAACCATCCGTCATTCAAACAACTGCTCTGCCACGCAGAAGAAGAGTTTGGTTTCCATCATCCTCAAGGGGGCCTAACAATTCCTTGCAAAGAAGATGCCTTCACTGAACTCACTTCTAGATTGCAAACATCTTGAAGGATGAAGAACAAAGGGCAATCTTTAATTTTTTGACCATTTGTTTTCCAAAATTTTCTCTATTCACTTGCCTTTTGATTTGCAAGAGAATATACTCCATTGTTAGCCATAGCCTGTAAATGAGTGGCATTGTAAAGAACTGTTTACCAACAAAAGTAGATATATATGCATACAGAAACAATTCATAACCAATTCCTATGTAGCTCATTCTTATCTATATTCTATAGATCCTCAAAATTTTACTTTCACCACATAACATCTCTGTCTTTCTTTGTTTCATATTGTTGAGAAAATGAAATAGATAGAAAAAATAGAGACGCCAATGAGATTAGAGGAGGATATCAGAATTCAGATAATACAGATATAGAGGTGTCAATGGAATTAGAGGGTTCATATATAACACTACATTAAACCCTAGGCCCAATACTTATAAAACTCAACAAATAACAGATTCAAGTCATTCTAACACATACTTTAACAACTTGAAAACAAGAGCCTTTGAAGGCTTTCTATTAACGGGGAAAAATAATAGGCAATTAATAGAGAATGATGAGGTACTTGATATGTTCTACATTGGCTTCTAAGCTGAAAAGATATCAATCTTGCTGGAATCGTTTGAGCTTCATAAAGAACAGAAAGACATAATTGTTATGAAGAAGAAACATTTTAGTCTGCTAAGCTAAGCTAAGGTGACTAGAACATACAATTCTATAAGCCAACTGAAAGTCTCTAAAACCATACACATGGATTTGGCTAATGGGTCACTGGTGTTGGGTTCTTCTGTGCTTCTTTTGATGCCTTATGAGAAGTCATTCTAATGAGCAGTGACTCTTAGATTGAGATGAGATGGGTGGAGCTTTTGTATGTTCCACTTCACCCAACACCTAAGTTGAATTCTTTTTTGCTATATTTGTGTTATTTATGATTTTGACCTTAGGGTTTAGGAAGTCCACTATATAAACTCTCTAATCCTAGAGGAACATCTCATTTGTATTCCAAATTTTCTCTCTAATAAAATTGTTGCTCCCTCTTCCCGTGGAAGTAGCAAATACAGAACTAAGTAAATCTGTATGTTAGATTCTCTATTGCTGTATGTTTCTGTTTTCTTTATTTGTCAATTCCATAACAAATTAAAACCCCTAAATGACAAAACTTTCAGATTATAAACATCCTCCAGACATATATGTCATTTTATATCCATCATGATATACACCACACATTTTTGAAGTATTCAATATTTCAACTTAATTCCAGCTCAGTTCTCCTATACTCAATACCTACTAATATTTTTCAGCTGGATGAAAATGTTTGAATATGACTTCATTTATTGGGACAAGTAGGTCCACAGTAGCAGAAACTGGATCAAATTTGAAAGTGAGTGTACTTAAATCACTTGAACAACCCATGTGAATATTTTATATAGCAGGTTGTCCTAGACATCCATCGTCATTCTCAGTTCATATCTCCTCCTATATATACATATCTAATATACAACTATCTCCAACTCAAATCTTCTCACACATTCTCATTCAAGCAGTACAATTTACCATTCAAAGTTCTTCATTGATCCCTCAATTCAATCCAATTTAGACATGGGATTTCGTTTACCGTCGATTCTCTTTAGTGCCAAGCAAATTCCCAAAGCACAGTCCATTTCTAGGAGATGCCAATCCAGTGTTCCTAAAGGTCACATTGCAGTATACGTGGGAGAAATTCAGAAGACGCGGTTTTTTGTTCCAATATCTTACTTGAACCATCCTTCATTTCTAGACTTGCTAAGGAGGGCTGAAGAAGAGTTTGGATTCAACCATCCAACAGGAGGGTTGACCATTCCCTGCAAAGAAGAAGCCTTCATTGATGTCACTTCTAGATTGCACACTTCATGAAAGTTGAGAACAAAGAGCAATCCTGCTTGCAGTTTTGACCATTTTTTCATTTTTTTCTGTCAGAGATAAGTTAAATATTACTATGAAGTAAATTTGTATATATAGATACAATTAGATTTGAAAAGGTGAAGAATTACAAAGCCACTTGAACATCAATAAAAAGTTATTAATTGCAGTGAAAATAAGATCTTCATTTTGCAAAAAAAAAAGTCTCACCGTTGAAATATCATTTCAATGTCCTCTGATATTAAAAAAGGAGCTAAAACTGTAACTAAGGCAAATATGAGATATAATACTTTCAGAAACTATCAACAAAACTATCGTTGAGTTAAGCTCACTTTTAAGTATGAAAAAGGAAAACAGAAAACAAGTGTTCGATCTAGAGGTTCTCTGTTAATTTTATACAGGGAGTTGCTGAGGCGATCAAGGAATTAGAGTTATATCTTTGAGCTCTTATATGATAATCGACGTTTGATTATGGAAAATCATGTCAAGGACCACTCACATATGATAAAAGGAACCCAAAAGCTTAAGCTAATGGGTTATGACAAATTTAATATTATATTGGGGGATGTGGTTTTTCAGCACTGAATATTAATATCAATAGGTTATGGACGTTCATTGGGAAGGAGGAAAGTCCATTTTTGTCATACAAGGAGAGATCAAAGAAAAAGAACAATTTTATTCAGCAAAAGACACTGATCTTTTTGTGAAAAGTAAGAAGCAAGACCAAATAGTTACATGGAGACTCTCCAATTTGTTAATGAATGATTTGGATTTGAGGGAAAGATCAACAAGAAATGGAACTTTTCATGAAGTAAATAAATAGAGACCAATGCTTAAAAATGCAAATAAAAAAAGAAAAGAAAAGAAAAAACAGTACAAAGGGAATAATCTAAATGAGGGTAAAGATTTTATCAAATGGGAATTTTGTTATTAGAACTGGAGATGTTGCATTGTTTGAGACATCAGACATTGGTGAATTGCCAAATATTGCACCCACAACAATGAATACAATATTTTCTTAACAGATTGCAATACACTTTAAGAAAATAATGTTTGAAAATTCTTTATGATTAGGAAGCTACAATAAACTTATCTTCATTGATGAAGAATGATGAAGTACTCAATATCTTCTCCAAAAGTAGCAATCTTGCGGTGATTACTTAGCCTTAAAATGGAACAGGGGGACAAACTTGTTCCAATGCAAAAATTTCAATCCGCCAAAGTGAATATGAAACATTGCTTTATTCTCTAAGCACAACCTTAATAAGCAGTTAACAACCTCCTAAATCCAAAGATGGAGCAGTGGCCTTTGAGTCAATGATGTTAGAGTTTATGTTTTGGTAGATTGCACTTGTTGGTTCTTTGGCCTATCAGCTTAAACTTTTGAGTTGATTGGTGATTTAACATAATATCATAGTAGGAGACCCTGTCTTCAAACCTCTATAATGTCATTTCCTTCTCAATGAACATTGATTTTCACTCATTGGATCTTCTACAAATTTTTCATCCCTCCAGTTACGGGGAGTTTTTTTAGTATATAGAGAGAAAGTTGAAGTGTTAATATAATTAAATTTACCATCACCTATCAGTTTAAGCTTTTTGATCAATCGGTGATTGAACATATTAGAGTGTTTTTTTTAAGAAATTAACATATTAAAGTGTTTATATAATATTAAATTTATCTTTATCCATCAACTTAAACTTTTAGGTCAATTGGTGATTTAAGAGGGTATCAGAGTAGGAGGTCCTATAGATCAATTGATGTCAGTTGGATGCATTAATTTGGGGTTATGCATCGAATTAGTGCAATAATTCTTCTTCTGTATGTGTGAGATGCATGTGTAAAAAAATAATAACTGCTGTACCTTTTTTTGAAAGTGGTTATTGCACTATGAACGAATGATGATATACTATTGATATACAAATGATATACTTAAAATGCATTTTGAATTAGTATTGATATACAATTGAATATCAATGCTATACTTTAAGTATATTATTCTTAATGATATATTTCATACTCGATATATGATAATATCTTTGGTATGCATTTTTCTCTCTCTAAATTTGGTATCAATATACAAAATATGAATATGAAGTATATTCATTATACAATGACATACCAAATAATTGTAACTTATATGCCATTAAAACATTTAAAAATTTCAAAAATAAAACATATTATTTTATTGTTTGTAGTGCCGCTCTTGGACCCCGATTCGAGGACACCTATACTTGGTCATTTGAAACGTCAAATAACATAGTCAAGGTATTCTAACAAAGTACAAAAATCAATGGGGTCTTCTATTGAAAGGCAATTCAGTCACAGTAATATTCTATTCTTCCATTTTCATTGTTCTGTTCACTCTATCTTGAGCCATTAAATTTGGTGTAACAACTAAGGGGCTAGGACAGTGGCTTGTGATGAATGGAACAACTTGGCCAACAAAACAAAAAAAATATCTACAAACAAATATAAACCATATAATATCTGTGGAGAGAAAGGAAGAGATAATAGAATCAGCTTTGATTAGTTAGGCAAAGCCATGTGGAAGGGTCTACTCAAATTCCCAACCACCAAACTCCAATACCCCACTTAGCAACTGGATAAGCACCAATAACTTTCATAGCTCTTTCATCATAACTCTATAAATATAAACATACTATGAGGCTCAAACAACCAAATTCAATTGTTAGCTTCCTCTTCTACTTGGTTCTGTACCAATCTGATCAGAACTTAAAATATTTCTCAACCTTTCATCTTAACACAAATGGGGATTAGATTGCTATCTTTGGTTCCTCATGCCAAGCAAATCTTGAAGATGCAGTCAGGGTTTACCAAAAACCAACTGAATGTTCCAAAAGGCCATGTGGCCGTTTATGTGGGAGAGATTCAAAGGAAGCGGTTCGTGGTTCCGATATCTTACTTAAACGATCCATCGTTCCAGCAACTGCTCAGCCGTGCAGAGGAAGAGTTTGGCTTTCATCAACCCCATGGGGGTCTAACAATTCCTTGCAAAGAAGATGCCTTTGTTGATCTCACTTCTAGATTGCAAGTAGCTTGAAGGATGAAGAGTAAAGAGCAATCTGTCATTTATGACAGTTTTTGTCTGTTCTTTTTCTTCATTCACTTGCTTTTTGACTTGCAAGAGAATGCATTAGATTAGAGTGCCTTCTTACTTGTATATGAGTGGCATTGTAAAGAAAAATTACTTACAGAAATTGTGATTATAAAACAGTTTATACCGAAACAATTCAGCATCAACTTCTATGTGACTTCTTTTGTTCACCATAAATCCTAACTCTTACTCTACGTCTCAAACACAAACTCTAATTGAGAGTTGATGCACCGACAATTCTCAAAGGAAATTCTAATTGAGTGTTTAAATTGACCAACCTATGAAAGTTTAGAGGGTTCATTGATATAATTATAAGTCTCACCCGATGTTTTCTTTCTCAAACGGAACTAGTAAATATGCCTAGTTTAGTGGAGATGCAAGTGCTTTGGTTATTGTTTAACTGGTTGTCTCTCCCCATGTGAGTTAGAGTATGTTCTACTGAACTTCTAACTAGTTATCTCAAAATTTTGGCATCGTTCATTATTCGTTTCATGTGTGAAATTCCATTGAAGATGAAACTTCAGATTATAATGTATCTCTTGAAGATTTATTCATTTTCATTGTTATTAGTATTTTAAATGTATGGTTAATTTTGTATTAGTTTACTTCAGATGTCAAGTCCATTGGACATTGTTAGAGTTTCTCTATTAATTCTCTTCCCATTGTAATGTTGATAACAACATTGAATACAATTCTCAATTCTCTCTATTTTCTCTCAAACTTGATAATTATCTAATGAGAAGTTGTTTCTTGTTAAAGAAAAAAAAAATCTTGATTCTGATATATTTAGAATTTGCTTGACAGTGAGAAAAGTGGAAGGGGGACTAATGCCCATGTCCAAATTTGGTTGAGATGTCAAAGATTTGCTACCTTCATATTGAAGAAGAGTTTCATTCTAATGGCAGAGTTTGGTTCTGACATTAACAATAAATTTACTGACACTGCTTCAACTCATTTTCGTAGATCCTACTACTTTCCCTTTTTCATTTGGAGTTGTATCTATTGAAACTTCAAACTAAAGAATTAAGACCACCTGACAAGCCCTTTTTTTATTTACTTATGTTTTTTAAAAGGAAACAAATATTCTTATTGAGGAAATGAAAAGAGACTAATGATCAAAATATGATGAAACCAAAAAATAAAGTACTCCAATTTAAGCATACGTTTTGAATGGAGAAGTCTGCCAAAAACTTGGAAAGAAAACAACAGGAGGAAGCATTAATCCGAACAACTCCAAAACAATCCATTCAAAGTAGTGATCTATCATGCAAAATGCTTTGGTTCCTTTCAAATCAGTTTTCAGAATGACAGCTTGATAAGCCAGTTATTGTTGTAACAACAAGTTAGTAGTCAGTCAGGAAAACGATTTTTGTATGCTAGAAACCAATTTTACCACTTAGTATTATACAGCAACAAACATACATATGAGCCTCCTTATTGACAAGCCTCTTAGATCATAAGCATCCTTTTAGACATTTAAGTCCTCCGCTTGTGATATTGCAATATGCCTCATTTTACACACCACATATTTTTGCAATATTCATCCAATACTGACAAGTATTTTTCAACCAGATGGATATGTTTGAACATGACTTCCTTTATTGGGACAAGTAGGTCCACAGTACCAGAAGTTGGAGCAAATTTGAAAGTGATTGCACTTCAACCACTCTAAGCAACCCATGTGAGTGTTTGATGAAGTGGGTTAGCTTTAACATTTATCTGCTATCTTTTGTCCTTATCTCCTCTCCTTTCTCCTTCTATATATACACTCAAAACAAACAGCTGATCTCCAACTCAAATCTTTCAAATATTCTCTTTCAAGTACAAGCACATTTTACCATTTCCAGATTCATATCAAGAGCTCAATCAAATTTAGACATGGGAATTCGTTTGCCTATGGTCCTCCTCAGCGCCAAGCAAATTCTCAAGATGAAAACTGTTTCTATGAGATGTCAGTCTGATGTTCCCAAAGGCCATATTCCGGTATACGTTGGAGAAAAACAAAGAAAGCGGTTTTTGATTCCGATTTCTTACTTGAATCATCCTTCATTTGTGAATTTACTTAGTAGAGCTGAAGAAGAGTTTGGATTCAGCCATCCAACAGGAGGTTTGACCATTCCCTGCAAAGAAGAAGCCTTCATTGATGTCACTTCTAGATTGCATATTTCATGAAGGATTGAAAACATAGAGGATATACTCTTGACAGTTTTGACAACTTTTTTTTTCATTCTTTATCTATAGGAGATAGAGTTGAATATCACTGTAAAGGGAACTTTGATGTGTAAAGTGACACACATGAGTTGCAATGGAGTTGAATTCTTTGTCCACAAAAAACTTGTGTTTCTTCGTGTGCCTTGTGTTTTTTTTATAATTTAATCAAGGTTACAACTTTTTTAATTGAAATATGGGGCACCAATTTTCATATGTTAAATTATAAGCTATTAACATTACAAGATTTAAGTTAACTTGTCAAAAACATTAGAATAAATCTCTCGACAGGAAGAAGCAAAAATCTCTGATGCAGTAAAGTAAAACAATGACAAACATCGGCTATAATGGAAGTAAAGTCTTCTTTTTGCATTAAAAACCTTAGTGATGAATTATCATATCAACTTCCTCTGATAACGAAGACTTAACAATATTATTACAAAAATTTGAGTTGTGATCTTGCTGTTGAATAATGAAGTGCATGTTTGGAAGTGATTTTAAAATTTTCTAGACACACGTGAGAGCAATATTAGAGTGTTGATATAAATATTATACTTATCTCTGACCCATTAACTTAAGCTTTTAGGTAAGTCGGTGATTAAATATAGATACATTGGTTGCACTTTGAGGTCTATGCGATGTAACTGACCTCCTCACTGCAATTTGCATCGATTAAAATCTCATTCCAATTCGCATGGTTCATGGCACTCAATTTACTAAACAAGGACTGAGAAATCTGTTAATGAGAGTAAAAATATTCTTGAATATACAATTGGATGCTTATGCCTTTATTGGTTATTTCTCAACCTGAACATCAAATTTGTTATGAAATTGATAAAGAAAGGGAGAAAACACAGACATCGACATTAGCTACGTCCATAGATAGAAGAAGAGATCAATTTATTATTAGAAAGAAATAAAAGATTGACAAAATTGTAGAGTCGCCTCTAAGATTTGAGGGTTTATATCTATCCCATCTCTCAAAACCCTAGGGCTATACACATAAATAACAAAATGCATATACAATTTAGGTTCCGGTGTGTTGTCCTTTGAGCTCCCACAAGAGCGTGTCACCTCTAGACCCTAACATGAGACCCTTGTTCATGGTCATTTGGAGTGTCAAATAACAGATTCAAAAATTTTTAGCAAAGTACAATCATCAATGGGGTCATCCATTGCAATCCAGACACAAGAATATTCTATTCTTCCATTTTCATTGTCGTTCACTCTATCTTGAATCATTTAATTTGGTGTAACAACTAAGGTGCTTGGACAGTGGCTTGTGATGAATGGAACAACTTGGCCACAAAACAAGAAAATCTTGTATGCAAACAAATATAAGCCATAGAATATCTGTGGAGAGACAATGATAATATGATCAGCTTTGATTAGTTAGGCAAAGCCATGTGGAAGTGTCTACTCAAACACCCAACCACCAAACTCCAATACCACACTTAGAAATTAGATAAGCACCAATGACTTTCAAAGCTCTTTCTTCATATCTCTATAAATATAAACATACTATGAGACTCAAACAACCAAATTCAACTGTTAACTTCCTCTTCTACTTAGTTCTGTACCAATCTGAACAAAACTTCAAATCTTTCTCAATCTTTCATCTTAACACAAATGGGGGTTCGATTGCTATCTTTGGTTCCTCATGCAAAGAAAATCTTGAAGATGCAGTCAGGTTTGACCAAAAACCAACTGGATGTTCCAAAAGGCCATGTGGCGGTTTACGTGGGAGAGATTCAAAGGAAGCGGTTCGTGGTTCCGGTATCTTACTTAAACGATCCATCGTTCCAGCAACTGCTCAGCCATGCAGAGGAAGAGTTTGGCTTCCACCATCCCCATGGGGGTCTAACAATTCATTGCAAAGAAGATGCCTTTGTTGATCTCACTTCTAGGTTGAAAGTAGCTTGAAGGATGAAGAGTAAAGGGAAATCTGTCATTTATGACAATATTTTTCTGTTCTTTTTTCTCCATTCACTTGCTTTTTGACCTGTAAGAGAATGTATTAGATTAGGGTGCCTTCTTACTTGTATATGAGTGTCGTTGTAAAGAAAATTACTTACAGAAATTGTGTATAAAAAAATTTATACATAAACAATTCAGCATCAACTTCTATGTGACTTCTTTTGTTCACTATAAATCCCAACTCTTACTCTACCTCTCAAACGAAAATAATAACTGAGAGCTGATGTATGTATGACAATTCTGAAAGAAAATTCTGACTAAGAGTTTAAATTAACTGATCTATAAAAGTTCAGAGGTTTAATTGATACAATTAAGTATTTTTTTCTTCTAACAAAACTACTAAATATGCTTTGTTTAGTGGAGATTCAAGTGCTTTGGTTATTGTTCAACTGGTTGTCTCCCTCCATATGAATTAGAGTATGCTCTACTGAACTTCTAATTAGTCGCCTCAGAATTGGGACATTGGTTCATCATTCATTTCATGTGCAAATTTCCACTGAAGATGGAATTTCTGATTATATTGTATCCCTTGAAATTGTTTCATGTTAAAAGTTTTTTTTGCTCTGATATATTTAGAATTTTCTTGATAGTGAGAATAGTGGAAGACAGACTGATGCCCATGTTCAAATTTGATTGAAGTGAAAAATGGATTTGCTGTCTTCATATTGAAGAAGACTTCATTATAACAGCAGAGAGTTTGGTTCTGTCAATAACAAAAAACTTAAAGAAACTACTTCAGCTCATGTTTGTGGGTCCTACTAGTTCTCCTTTTTTTTATTTGAGATTTTATCAATTTAAATTTCGAATTAATAATTATATCAATTTAAACATTAAACTTTGGCAAGTGTATCAAATTCAAGTTATTACAATAGAATCAAGTTCAACTTCCAATAAAGCTCAATTATTACTTACTAAAGCAGAGAGCTCGACCTTTTACACATCGAGGGTGAAGAAAATAGCTCCTAAAACAATGAAAACAAATAGTTCATATGTAAACCTCAAATTTCTTTTACAAATATTTTCCAAGGAAAGGAAAAGAGATTAATGATCAAAATAAAATGAAACAAGAAATAAATAAATAAATAAAATAAAGTACTATAACAATTACAACATAAATACTAAGCTGGAAAAGTAAAAGCATTCCAATTTAGGCATAAGTTTTGAATGGAGAAGTCAATGAAAAACTAGGAAAGAGAGCAACGGGAAGACGAATGATTAATCTGAACAACTCTAAAACAATCCATTCAAAGTGGTGATCTATCATGAAAAACACTCTGATTCCTTTCAAATCAAACTTCAGCAAGACAGCTTGATAAGCCAGTTATTGTTGTACAATAAGTTACCGATTAGTCAAACGATTTTGGTATGCTGGGAACCAATTTTACCACTTAGTATTATGCAGCAGCAAACATACATGTGAGCTTCCTTAATGACAAGCCTCTGAGATCCTAAGCATCCTTTTAGGCATTTAAGTCCTCTGTTTCTTGTGATTTTGCAATATGCATCATTTAACACACCACATATTTTGCAATATGCATCCAATACCTACTAGTATTTTTCAGCTAGATGGATATGTTTGAACATGACTTCCTTTATTGGGACAAGAGGGCCAACAGTAACAGAAATTGGATCAAATTTGAAAGTGATTGTACTTCAACCACTCAAAGCAACCCATGTGAGTATTTGATGAAGTAGGTTAGCTTTAACATCTATCTGCTATCTTTTGTTCTTATCTCCTCTCTTTTCTCCTTCTATATATACACTCCAAACAAACAGCTGATCTCCAACTCAAATCTCTCATATATTCTCTTTCTAAGTACAAGCACATTTTATTTTAGCTCAATCAAATTTAGACATGGGAATTCGTTTGCCTTCGGTCCTCCTCAGTGCCAAGCAGATTCTCAAGATGAAGTCTGTTTCTACAAGATGTCAGTCTGATGTTCCCAAAGGCCACATTCCGGTGTATGTTGGAGAAAACCAGAGAAAGCGGTTTTTTGTTCCGATTTCTTACTTGAATCATCCTTCATTTGTGAACTTACTCAGTAGAGCTGAAGAAGAGTTTGGATTCAGCCATCCAACAGGAGGTTTGACCATTCCCTGCAAAGAAGAAGCCTTCATTGATGTCACTTCTAGATTGCATATTTCATGAAGGATTGAGACCATAGAGAATATTCACCAAAAAGAATATTCTCTTGACAGTTTTGACAACTTTTCTTTTCAATTTTGTTTATAGAAGATAGGAATTGAATATCAATGTAAAAGGAAACTTTGACACACATGAGTTGCAATGGAGTTAAATTCTTTGTCCACACAAAACTTGTGTTTCTTTGCCTTGTGTTTTTCTGATAATTTAATCAGCAAGGTTAGAAATTTTTGTTGCAATCTAGGGCACCGATTTTCATATGTTAAGTGATAAGTTATGAAAATAACGAGATTTAAGTTAACTAATAGGAACCATCCAGATAAATATCTGGACAGGAAAAAGAAGAAATCTGTGTTTACAGTGGAAGTAAAGTCTTCTTTTTGCATTCATAACCTTACTAATGAAGTATCATATCAACCACCTTTGATAATCAAGAGAGACTTAAAGGACTGCCTGATACAAACATCCCAAAAACTAAGACACAAAGAGTTAAGACCACTGACTCAACAAGCCAAAAGCAAGAAAAACAAAAGAGTACAATAATTTGACTAAGGGCTAAAAATAAAAGCTTGGCAATTAAGCAACGGTACAGAAAAAAACTTATTACAACATTTCAGAATTTGAGCAAAGATACAGAAGAAAACATATTCATAACTCACGAGTAAAATTCTGCTAAGTTCATACTTCCATACATGTACAAAAATGGTAACCATTTGTATTGCTTAGATGAACAGTAATCAGTGCTGAAGTTTTTGGAATGTCTTAAAAAGAGGTGATTTTATCGTCATAGTTCTTTTCTTCATTCCCATTGTATTAACTACTAAACGTCTTGTCCCTGGTACACCGGCTGAATGACGCTGAAGTTGGCTGTTCCATAGAAAGTCAATCACAAATATATTTTGTTCTTCCTTTTCAATGTGATACTCACTAGTTTGAATTATCCAATTCAGTGAAACAACTAATGTGCTCGGACAATGTCATGTGATGATGGAACAACTAGGCCAGAAAAACAGAAATTTTTTATACAAACAGATATAATCCACAGAATATGAGTGGAGGCAAGGAAAAGTGAGTTGGAGAAGATTTTATGAGCTAAACAAAGCCATGTGAGAGGGTCCATACAGATACTCAACCACCAGACTCCAGTACCCCACTTAGCTATTGGAAAAGGACCATTCATTGGTAACAGCTTTATCTTCAGAAACTCTATAAATATAACCATCATATGCGGCTTCAAACACCAAATTCAACAAAAGAAAATTCAACTGTGACTTCCTCTTCTAGCTCGTTTTTTTCCTATCTGATCAATAATACTTCAGATCCGTCTTTCATCTCAAACAAATGGGAATCCGATTGCTATCTTTTGTTCCTCAGGCCAAGCAAATCCTGAAGATGCAGTCAGGTTTTACAAAAAATCAGTTAGATGTTCCAAAAGGGCATGTGGCGGTTTACGTGGGAGAGCTTCAAAGCAAGCGGTTTGTGGTTCCAATATCTTACTTGAATCATCCATCATTCCAGCAACTGCTCAGCTGTGCAGAGGAAGAATTTGGCTTCCATCATCCACAGGGGGGCCTAACAATTCCTTGTAAAGAAGATACCTTTCTTGACCTCACTTCTAGATTGCAAGTATCTTGAAGGAAGATGAGGAACTGGCAATCCATCAGTTTTGAAGGAAAAAGTTTTCTGCTTTCTGACTTACAGTATGATGTTGTAGAATGAGCGTCGGTCTTGTAAATGAGTGACATTGTAAAGGAGCACTTACCAATAGAACTTGATAAAGAAAAATATAGATAGATTCCGCATAATCTATGCATCTTATTTTTTAGTTCACCGTACTGAAGATCCTAAAATTCTACTTTCACCAAACAGAATTTCACAAAGCCACTTGACAGTTGCAAGAAAAACAAAACTCCATTATGAAATATATTCAGTGTCCTCAGGTAAGGAAATCAATAGAGGTTTTCAGCTGCCTGCATAAGCAACCAAGAATAACTAACAATCAACTTAATTTTTTTAAGAATATTGGATCGTCCGAATTCACGCCATTGGGATCCTTCTGATAAATTTTCATTTAAATCCCTATTCAAACAGTTGGATGATTTTGCTCTTATGAAAAAGGATATCTTTCAAGCCTTATGGAAAACTAAAAATCCTAAGCGTACGATTCATGTCACACTTAATTCTTCATCCACATTACAGCGCAAGCTTTGGAATCATTATTTATCTTATCTCTTTGAATTGTCCTCTATGTTTGGTTGATGATGAGGATCTGCAACATCTATTTTTTCAGTGTTCCCATTCAAGGCAGCTTTGGTGGTTTTTCTCCTACTTTAACCTAAAGTGGGTCTTCGGTTTTTCTTTAAAGGTATTCAGCTTCTGTTTGGTCCATCTTTGGGGAATAGTTCCCAGATTTTATAGTCCAATGCCATCAAAGCTATCCTATCAGAAATTTGGTTCAAAAGGAACCAACACACTTTCCAAGACAAATCACTTCCATGGGTGGATAGATTGAGTTCTGCTTGCCTTAAAGCGTCATCATTGTACTCTCTTCCAAGCTCTTTGTAAATTATTCTATTCAACATTGTTGATTGAGATCCCACAATGACTGCCACAATAAGAGGGGTTGTAATGGTCTTAGTTTTTTCCAACGCCACTCTACTCAAAGCCAAAAGTATGCCACCTATGCTCATTGCTTATCTGCTATGATGGTCAATTTAAGTCAGTGCCTGCCACAATAAGAGGGTTTCTGATGTCCATAGTTTTTCCAGCACTATATTACTCAAAGCCAAAAGTGTTCCACCTACTGGAAGCAGATGCAATGAACTCCGTTGTTCATTTGACAAAGAAAAACTTAGTCAAAATCTTATTCCAATTGGTAGGTATTAAGACAAATCACATGGATATTTTGTTCTCCCATTTTCAGTGCAATGCACTCAGTTTTTAAGCAAAATTCAGAGTGAAAAATCTTCTTGGACAATGACTTTAGATAAATACAACAAATTAACCAATGAAACTGAAATTTGTAGTGTAAACTGCAGAGATGTGGAGGATGAGAGAAGGAGATTAGTGTCTTTTATGAGATGAACAAAACCATGTGAAAGGGTCTATTCTAATACACAACCAACAGACATCAATACCCTACTTAGCCTTTGGAACCACCACCATTCACCAACAAAGCTCTTTCTTCAAAAACTCTATAAATGTATGTATCAGATGAGCCTTGAAACACCAAATTTAGCTCAAACATATTCAAGCATAACTTCTTCCTCTAGTTGGTTTCGTGCCAATCAGATCAAAACTTCAGGCATTAAATACGGTCTTTCATCTCAAACAAATGGGGATTCGATTGCTATCCTTGGTTCCTCATGCCAAGCAAATTCTAAAGATGCAGCCAGGCTTCACCAAAAGTCAGTTGGATGTACCAAAAGGCCATGTGGCTGTTTACGTAGGAGAGATCCAGAGGAAGCGGTTCGTGGTTCCGATATCTTACTTAAACCATCCATCATTCCAACAACTACTCAGCCATACAGAGGAAGAGTTTGGCTTCCATCACCCTCAGGGGGGTCTGACAATCCCTTGCAAAGAGGATGTTTTTATTAATCTTACTTCAAGATTGCAAGTCTCTTGAAGTACAAAGAGTAAAGAATTTTGTAGTTATTGACTCATTCAAGAATTTTGTAGAATGTAACACCATCCTGCCTAAAAATGTGAGGCATTATAAAGGTATATTTACAAACAAAACTGAATCAAAAGAGTAGACTCAGCACTTTCAGCATCATTTTCTTCTTAGCTACTTCTCTGGTTCCATCTGCGATAGCTATTTCAAGTTCCAGAAAACATAGAAAATTTATTGTAGATATCTATCAACAAAGCAACCGAATATCATATTGAAATTTAAGCGCATCAAATATATCCAAAAGGATTTGATTGTTAAATGCAAAGCTATGAATTGGCTTTGTCTAAAAGCAGATAAAGGAAGAGCTTAATTCAATAATAATTAGACATAATTCTTCAGGATGTGAAATATTTGATCCCATCTTTCGAGAGGAGAGAAATTGGCAGAGCAATGAAAGTAAAGTTTGCCTCTTTCCCTTATCTTTCCCTGCAAGTTCTAATTTTTCATAAAGTCTGAAGATCGAAAAGTTTGGTTGAGCTGTCGGTCGCTGTTGTTTTATGCCACGTTTTTAAAACCGAAGAATCTTCCTTTTCCTTCTTTGGCTCTCCTTTAAAACCTAACCCTCATTGTACTTCCTGTTTCGCCGATTCTGAGCCTATTGAACATTTGTCCTTCTTTGTCTCTCTTCTTCTTCTGTACATTTCGTTCTACTTGCCTTTTTCTGTCATGGGGTTCGATAATGCTTTTTTTGCTCTCGTAGCTTGATTCTTAGCCCCATGCATGCGGGATAGTCGCTTGAGAAACTGATTTCATTACTCCTTCTTCCGTTTTTCCTCTCACTGTAAGTATCTCTCACCCTCTGTTTTCTTACAAAACTCATAGGAGGTAGTAAATTTGTTGGGTTGATTGTCTTTTGAGCCTTTTCTTGTGAGTGTAGCCAGAGGTTTCCATGAAAGCCTTTTCTTGTTGGCCTGTGATGAAAACTAAAAATCATCTACAGAAGTTTGTTTGTTTTTTGTTTAGTAATGCAAAGAAGTACAAAACTAATAGGATATCAAAATTCTTGGTTTTGGTTCATCAAAAGATTCTTTCATGGGATTTAAAGATGGTGGTTCGTTGAAGATTCTTTCATGGGATTTAAAGTTGGTGGTTCGTTAAAGGGATGATCAATTTGCTGCTGATACTTCTATAAGACTACACACATTCCTCATCCTCAAAAGGCGAGGTTAAAAATTGTATAGCAGATATATAACTTACTACTAAAACATTGTCTCAAAAGGCGAAGTTCAATTTTTTTTTTTCAGACGAGAATGTTTCAGATTTATTTTTTAGTGTTTTTTCATCCTCGTCTTTCCCGAAGTCGAAGATCTGTAATAAATTTGAATTTCAGTCTTCCGAATAGATGTGCATCTGCAAAACAACAACATTTTGGTAATAAGTTTCATATTTGCTATAAAATTGTAATTAAGTTCTAAAAGAAACGTTATTAATTAAAATCTCCACTGGAGAAGCACTAGTCACCTTCACAAAGGTTTGCTGTTCAAAAATGAAAAGCACTGGCAACCTGCAAACTATTTTCTTTAAGACTGTATATGTGGACATCAAGTTAGGTTCAACTCCAGATTAAACTCAAACACATTCATTTTTATTTTCTTCAATTTGGTTCTACACCAATCAAAGTCAAACATTTAACAACCAAGCTTACTAATGGGGATTTATTTCTCTTATGAGCATTGTTAGAGAACAGTTAAAACACTTCAAACTTTCATGATCATTCACTTATCCAAGAAAAGTTGTGGTGCTCAGATATATTCATGTAACTTAAAATGAGAATGTAAATGAAAACCCCAAGGAATTTTGGTTCATTTAAATTCAAGAAGTGGCACAGTGTTCTTATAAGACCATGTGACTGTCTATTTCTATTTTATGATTTCAGCTCTTTGCATCTCCTTTCCACTAAGAATTTACATGGAGAAACTACTCTACAATGATGTTCTACTCTCAAGTTACGCTGGCAAAACTGTGTGGAAGCTTGCTTTTCTTCTCTTTCAGGAAGTTTGCAGCCTGGATGTGAGATTGATGAAGACATCTTCTCTGCAAGGAATTGTCAAACCTCCAGTTGGATGTTTAAATCCAAATTCTTCTTCAGCACTCTTGAGCAAAGCTGAAAAGGAAGGATGGTTTAAGTATGATATTGGAACCACAAACCGCTTTCTTTCAATATCTCCCACATAGACTACAATATGGCCTTTGGGAACACCACATTGATTTCTAGAAGAAACAGTATGCATTTTGACAACTTGCTTAGCGTTGAGTAGAAGTGAAGGTAGTCGAATTCCCATGTTTACTTTTGAAAGGTTTTCTCCTTGATTCAGATAGAAGTTAGGAAGTGTTGTGCTTGAATGAGGATATGTTTGAAATTTGAGTTGGAGATTGAAGTTTATTTGATCTATATATATGTATTCAGAATTGAGAAATGATGAGGAGAAAACAGTGTAACTGGGTGCCTACGAGGGCCTACTTCATCAATGCTCACATGGAATGCTTATTTCGTTTGAATACACACACTTCATCATGTGCCCTAACTACTGGTGAGCAGTCCATTCGTTCCAATTCTGTACAGTTATAGGCCAAAATAAGAGGCCAAGAAAACTTCAAAACCAAATTTGATGTCGCGGAAGATCAACTGATGACAGAGTCATGTGACCAACTTCCATCATGGGTCCCCTGCATTTCTAATCTGACTAGAGGAAAATTATATACTGGAGGGTACCAAACTGGAATAAATTATCGTTGTTAATAGACTAATCAATAAATGGGATTCCAGCTCACTTGTAAAATTTTCTCTCAGACACAAGAATAATATTTGTATCAAGCATGCTATAATCTTAGATGTTTACCATTTAGGATTGTCGAATACATGTTCGCTTATCTGTCATGTTTCTCCATAGGTCTGACTTATCTATTACATGCAGTCAAATTCCTTTCCTTACTCATCAACTATCTTCGTCTAAATTGGTCTATCCATGTCCCTTTTCTCCACTCATTTCGTTTTCTTGATATCTTCTGTTAGTAGCACTTGTGCTGATACAATATAAAGAGCCAATAAGATTTTATACGCGAGCTGCATATTTTCTGTTGTGGTTTTAGTGTTCTGAGAAATTCTTGTATTTTACGTTTTTCCTCCTTATGGCATACCAGAAGATCAGGGGGGGCTTCTCCCGTTTATGTTAATTTGAATGCTGACTTCAAATGCGACTTCCATTCTTCAGAAGGAGTAGTGCTTCAAGTCTATGGAAGTGAGCAAGAGTTGTTGAGGAAGAAGAGAGGCAGTTCTTCATTCAAGTTTCATTCTTGAACCAGCTGCTCTTTTAGGATATGGTCGCTCATGCAGGAATTAAGCCAAGATATGGAATGATTTAGAAATTTACATAGCAGGAATCTCAAAATTTCAAACTAGGAACAACAGACTTGAAAGAAGAACGTGGTTCTACCGTGGATTAAGATTGATTATGACAGTGACCTGCTCTTGAATGTTAGCACAATTTCTTGGGTCCAGAGAAACAGAGATTGGCTTACTGTTTTATTTGCTTTAACGCTGAAAAGATACATATGCTTTTTCTCAGATTCTGTCAATTTGTTCAGAGGCCAGTATTCATTGTTGATGGAGAAAGCCGAAACACTGTATGCGAGATAGGTAGACATTCTTGAATTGAGAAAAAATCGAAGTTGGATGGTTTTCATTTTGAGCTCCTAATGATCAGTATGGAGAAGATGTTTACTGAGCATTCTCAAGTCTTAAATAGTAGGAAATAGTACTAGGAAGTCTTTATCACCAGGGCTGGATTTCAACAAATTCAATGACAAAAAGGCAAGATTGAGTTGTGGCAAATGATTATAGGATTCTAGATGAAGCATCAATGATTTTCTATCTAAAAAGGAATATGATCTTGATATTATATTATACATTTCTCAAAGGAACGGAACATAAGTCAATGCAGTTGCTTATTAAGAAGAAACAAAAGTAAACTACTGATCGCATATGAAGATGACCAATTTGTTATCTAATATCTTGTTGTCCATCCCCATCCATAGGTTCAAAAACTTCACAAAATATGTGGCCTGGTGTAAAACCTGATACATTATGTCTGACAGAATTTGGATGTCCATCTTATGCTCAAATAGACAAGATAAGTGACCATTCTGCTATTGACGTCTCAACTTTTTACTTTCTTTATATGTTCTAGCCCTCGAGAACTTTTTGAAGTTTGCTAAGCGTGAGATCACTAAGATCCTGTTTGAGAATGTTCCGGTTTCCCATTCATGTTTTTAAGTTTTTAAGAAACAAACTTGTTTGATGACTCCTATTTTTTGTTTTCAAAATTTAAAAATGTTTTCAAACTTGAGGCTGAATTTCAGAAATCATTAAAACTAATTTTTCCAAATTCAGTTTCTGTTTTGCTATTTATAATACATGATGCCACCCTGTTAGGTGGTCATATGAGAAACCTTCTTCTGCTTGACTTGGCAACTCTCAATGATCATAGAACTTTATGAATATGCCTCTAAGAATTGACATTTTTGACTCAGTCATGTACTTTGACCGGGAACATTAGTTGACCCATCTGGTCTACCATTTGGAAGATGTAAGGCTTTGGATTCCTTTGACCAAGACATGAGTCCAACAATGTAGCTGATCGTTCTTTCGTGGAAAGCCAATCACATGGATGTTCTTGTAGATCAATAATTCAAGAGAAAAGTATTTACTATCTTAATAGAGTTATGGTACAAATACATATTTATAGAG
>JBBPDJ010000003.1:2432149-2458445 GCA_037974625.1 Cucumis cinereus | reverse complement strand
ACCTTAAAAATTCAACCCTAAGGAGAGCGAAGCCGTCACGCGAATACTTTCCTCAAACCCTAAACAAAACCCTAGATTCTCTGATACCATGTAGATCAATAATTCAAGAGAAAAGTATTTACTATCTTAATAGAGTTATGGTACAAATATATTTATAGAGAATGTAGAAACCTTAGATAGTATGTGAAATTACAAATAAGGGGCTATATATATATAAATATATTATAACAGTTCTATCCTTCCATTTTCTATATAATGCACTCGATCTGTTAGCATTTAATTCATAGTAGCTTGGACAGTGATTTGGCTGTTCATAACTGAACAACTTAGTCAATGAAAAATGGAAATTTGTGGTGTAATCTACTAAAAACCTGGTGGATGATAGAAAGAAATTAGTGCTTTTCCAAGTTGAACAAAACCATGTGAAGTGGCCTATTCAAATACCCAACCACCAGACTTCAATACCCCACTCGGGCATTTGAATACCATCTTCACCAACGAATCTCTTAATTACAAAACTATATAAATATGGACATCAAATGAGCCTTCAAACACCAAATTCAACTTATCCCAAGTTTTGATTTCTCTTCCAGTCCTATACCAATCAGATCAAAGCTTTAGACCTCCCGAAGAGTTTTTCTTTTCGAGCAAATGGGGATTCGATTGCTATCCTTGGTTCCTCATGCCAAGCAGATATTAAAGATGCAGTCAAGATTTACCAAAGGTCAATGGGACGTGCCAAAAGGCCATGTAGCTATTTATGTAGGAGAGATCCAAAGGAAGCGGTTTTTGGTTCCGATATCTTACCTAAACCATCCATCATTCCAACAACTTCTTAGCCATGCAGAGGAAGAGTTTGGCTTCCATCATCCACAAGGGGCTCTAACAATTCCTTGTAAAGAGGATGCCTTCATTGATCTCACTTCTAGATTGCAAACATCTTGAAGGATGAAGAGCAAAGGGCAAAGTGCCATTTTTGACAACTTTTTTCAACTCGTCAGTTTTTGACATATTGCTAGAATGTTGTACAGCAGACTACCTGTAAATGAGTTCCATTGTAAAGGTGCTTTTACTAACGGGATTAATGAAAAATAGACCAATTGATCTTCAATTTTTGTATAGCTTATTCACTGGTGCTCTATCTGTGATGGACAGTCCAAGCTGTGGGAAAATTTTGTTTGTTTATTTATTTGTTATGAATACCCCAACTAAACTTTAAAATAACCAAATCCAAGAAAACTGGATTGTAATGCTAATATGGTGAAAAATACTACTCTTAGTTGGTTTAATAAACACCAAACATGGTGAAAGAAGCATTCATCTTCACTCCAACGAGGAAAATTAGATTTATCGGTTCTTAGATCTTCAGCGATTTTTAGATTTAACAGATTGCATTATACTTTGAACTTCATCTTGATTTTGATCAAATTGTAAAGAGAAAACTGTGACGAATTCTTCTTCCGATGACTCCATTTTTCCTATTCGATATCCATACTAAGCTGAACCTATCTGGGAGTCTGTTCGCCTTCAGCCGTCCTAAATGCCAATCAAATTCTCAAAGTGCAGGTTGTTACAACTAAAAATCAAGCTCATGTCCCCAAGGGTCACACTGCAATCTATACTGGAGAAATTCAAAGGAACCGCATTTTGGTTCCCTTATAATATTTGAACGAATTATCCAACATATGTAATCAAATATTACGAATGTTGAGGAGTGTAGATACAACCACTCCATGGCGGTTTGATAGTTCCCAGCAGAGGATTTGCTTTGATCTCACTTCAAGGCTGCACAGTTCTTGAAAGATTATGAAGAAGAGAATTCCCCTACTCTCTCACCCAGTTTTAGCAAGTCTGAGTGGAATATGACTAGATAGTCAGCTCATGTAAATGAATAGAAAATTTGTCAATTACGCAAAAGAATATGTCTACGTTGTCTTAACTGGGCTTTAGATCGTAATAAAAGCCAAACTTCATCATAAATGAAGTTTGTTCAGATCATGGATTTTGGGATATCTAATTTTCTAATGCTTTGTTATCATGTCATTAAGTAAGTGTAGGTTGTAAATAAGATAATCAGCTGTAAAATCTTCAATGATTTTATTTTATTCTCCTTATACTTCCTTCCTTTGTAATGAGTCTAGTCTTTCTACTATACAAGAAGGCTATGTATGGTACGATTGAATCACCGGAATACAAGATATTCTATTCCTTTCAAATCTTGGTAGTATCAAAGCATGTGATCTAGGGACCTGTGTTTAATAAAGAGGCTCGTCTCCGTTTCAAAAACAAATACAGAAAACAGGAGAAAGATTTATAAATATCCCATTGAAAATGGTGTACAGAAGTTTCCCTGAAATTCCTACAACAGTAACTATATCAGCAAGATCAAACAGGATTTGACACACGAAGGTGTAAGCATAGACAAATGACGATTCAAAGAAAGTAGTAGTATTAACATCAGAATTCCATCCATCAACATTCCCTCATTAATATGCAGCTGCTTCCAGCTATAATATTTGTTTTAAGTGGATGAAAGACTAGATTTAACAAATAAAGACATGATTAGATTCTTATTAAATGGTTTGTCTTGATGTATTAGGCATACATGTACATGGCTTCAGCCTCTGATTTACAATATGATGCATTCGGTATCTCTAATATGATGCATTTGGTATCTCTCTTGTCCAAATTAAATTAGAACATTGTGCCAATGATGTAACCATTTCTCTTACTATGAAAGGTGATCTTGTCTCTATAACTCGATGCCATGTTTCTTTTACCTAACACATTCTTTGTTTAAGCGTTCAGTTCAGCGAACCAAGCTTGGTTGCTGGAATGGACAATGACTTGAACCAAACAACTGGGCTGGCGTTGCATACAACTAAGAGAAATGTGAAAATCATTTCTAAGTTGAGCAGATCTCTAAAATAGTTCTCTTAGATACCTAACCACCTGTCTTAAAGTGGCCATTAGAAAAGCACCAGTGACCAA
The DNA here is from genome assembly GCA_037974625.1 of Cucumis cinereus. Taxonomy (NCBI): domain Eukaryota; kingdom Viridiplantae; phylum Streptophyta; class Magnoliopsida; order Cucurbitales; family Cucurbitaceae; genus Cucumis; species Cucumis cinereus. The sequence goes on along the minus strand of JBBPDJ010000003.1, from coordinate 2,455,454 downwards.
CAAAACTATTTTCTCTAATACTATAAATAAAGACATCAAATAAACAACAAACTAAGCTTAAAACACATTCATTCCCTATTTTCACTTTTAATTTTGGTTCTCTACACCAATAGAACAAGCAAGCTTTCCAATGGGGATTTATTTGCCATTCAGAATTCTTTTTGCCAAACAAATTTTAAAAGTGCCATCAGGTTTCACCAAAAACCAGTTGTCTGTCCCAAAAGGTCATGTAGTAGTTTACGTGGGAGAGATGCAAAAGAAACGATTTGTCGTTCCGATATCATACTTGAATCACCCTTCATTCCAACAACTGCTTAAATACGCTGAGGAAGAGTTTGGGTTCCAACATCCTCAAGGGGGTCTTACAATTCCTTGCAAGGAGGATACCTTCATTGATCTCACGTCTAGATTGCAAGTTTCTTAGACAATGAAGAGCAAAAGGGAAACTTATTGAGTTTTGACATTCTTTCTGTTCCTTGACTCATTTGTAAACTAATACTAAACTGATTTAGGAAGTCCAAAAACAATGCCAGAATGCGAATGAATGAGATTGTCACGAGATTTCAAGTAATATATGATTAATTAAAATGCAGATATTTATATTTTATGATGTGTTCTTGTAACTTATTCTTGTACTACATGCAACTCCTGCTTTGAAAGACGGTTAACTATATTCAACTTTGTACTTTGAGTACTAGTCTCATTTAATTGTATCAGTGAAAAGTCTTGTTAATGAATAGTCCATACTATTTCTGACCTACTTCCCCGTTATACTTGCACCTCGCTCCCTCTGATTATAGGACTCTTTCTTCAATCATCAACTGGATCCACAAGAGTAAAACTAATAAAGGACATAATTTTCGTTTTTATTTGTATGAAGCAAATAAACTATGTACCTTTTTTTTTTTATTAGAAGAGAAACAAATTCGTTGATAAATGAGAGAAGACTGACTATGTATCTTATCAATAAATATCAAATGGATGCATATGGTTATGGCTTTGGGTTTGAATTATGAAAATGTTGAGTTTTCATGCTTCTAGTGTAAGGGAATTTTGAGTTTAACAATAAACATTCGTCCTTCTTGTCTCTCAATATCGGGTGATTCTTAATGATAATGGTGTCCTTTTAATGAGAACATTTTTAATTTTCTGATTACTGTACATGTTATGAGTGCCATCAGGGGAAATGATTTGTGCTCTGATATACCCAAATAACGTTTCATGAGAATTGAATGGAAAAACTTAAAAAATTTATGAATTAGAAGAATTCACTGAGGAGGGAAGTACTCTTAGTAAGATAATATGACTCTGTATTTCTATTTCCATGTTTACAGATTTTAATTGTATGTCGTGTAAATGATGTTCAGGTAGCTGGGAATGTGTTATCACCTTTCAGCTACCCCGATCATTAACACTTTTGAAATTAACTATACATTGATTTCTACTATTAACTACGTGGAAAAAATGGAGGAAATCTGACAAAATTGTGTGGAGAAATGTCTTTCTTCTCTCTTTCAGGAAATTTGCAGCCTGGATGTGAGATTGATGAAGACATCTTCTCTGCAAGGAATTGTCAAACCTCCAGTTGGATGTTTAAATCCAAATTCTTCTTCTGCACTCTTGAGCAAAGCTGAAAAAGAAGGATGGTTCAAGTATGATAGTGGAACCACAAACCGCTTTCTTTCAATATCTCCCACATAAACTGCAATATGGCCTTTGGGAACACCACATTGGTTTCTAGAAGAAACAGTATGTATTTTGAAAACTTGCTTGGCATTGAGGAGAAGTGAAGGTAGTCTGATTCCCATGTCGAATTTTGAAAGGCTTTCTGCTGGAATGCAGATTAGAAGTTGGGAGGTGTTGTACTTGAAATGAGGATGTGTTTGAAATTTTAGGTGAAGATTGAAGTTTATTTCATCTGTATTTATAAATGCAGGAATACAGAAGTGGTGAGAAGAAAAATAGTGTCAAGTAGGTGTTTACGAGGGCCTACCTCATGAATGCTCACATGGGTTGCTTATTTGCTTTGAATACATTCACTTCCTCATGCCCTACCTACTGGTGAGCAGTCCCACTCGTTCAAATGAGGTGAAGTTATCATCCAAGATAAGAGGTCAAGAAAACTTCAAAACCAAACGCCATGTCGAAGATCAACTGATGACAGACCCATGTGAGAAGGTTTTATTATTGGTCATGTCCTGTCTCTCTAATCTAATGCAGAGATCAAACATATAACAGTGGATACTAAAACTGAAATAAAGTCATCTTGATAAAGACCAATCAAGCATTAAATGAAATGCCAGTTCACTTGTAAACCATTCTTCCGGGCATAATGAAAATAATTGTCTCAAGTATGCTATAATCTTAGAGGTTTATCATTCAGGATTGTTTAATGTGTGTTTGCTTGTCTATAGTAAGAGGTATGCATAATGTTTCTCTGTAGGTCTGACTTTTCTACTTTGATCAGCCATCTCTGTCTAGATTGGTATATCTGTGTCAGTTCTTTCCACTCATTTCGCTTTCCTGATGTGTGTTATGTAAATGGCATCTCATGTTTATAATATAAAGCGTCGTTGAAAGATCGGATTTACAAGATGCATAGTTTTTTTTCCACGCTTCATCAAGAATTCTCGTCTGTTTCTCATTTTATCCCCTTGTGATATTGTTTAAAGTCTCTGGAAGGGAGCAAGAGCTATTTGGTCTCTCTAGTAGGAATTTGGCCGATAAATGGAATGAATTGGAAAACCAAATAGCATCAATCTCATACTTTCGTGGTGCCATGGATTTAGATTGATCGTGTCAGGGATGTCCTGCATTCCATATCTAGAATCATTATTAGGGTTCAGAAAAGGAGTTAGTTTGTTAGACTTGTTTGAAAACTGAGTAGCTACTTATAGTTTGTCCAAATTCTCTCAAACTGTTGAGAGCTGGCAAGTATTCAAAGTTGAAGGGAAAAGCTGAAGAATTGTGTATGAGATAGGTAGACATTCTTAAGTCAAGAAAAAAGCTAAGGTAGGAACAAGTTTTCCTGGTTGTCAAGTAGTTCCCATTTGCTGCTCCTAATGATCGGTTTAAAAATAATGTTTTCTCTTTTCAAGAGCTCGATTTTAAGCACTCCATTGACCAAAGATCAGACTGAATCGTGGTAAATGATCAAGGGGATTGTGCATCGTACAGAAATGTTGAAAATTAAGCCAACAGGAGCATAAATGATTTCTATCAAAAGGTAGTTTGGACCAAGAGATCATACATTTCACAAAGATGTGCATTGTGAAGTAAGAAGATTTAAGAGCAAACTACTCTATGGCATAAGAGGTTTGGGGGAGTTGCAGTTTGTTGTCTCATTAATTTCGTTATGGATATTATGTTGGCAAAGTAAGGTGATTTATTAGCAATGAGATAGATGGACTCCTTTAACCTGGATATCATGGTGCGACAATTGGCAATCAAATGGGCATACACGTCCTCTATTGAAATACTCAATCTGAATTGCATAAACATTTTTTAAAGTAGTATATCTTTTTCCAACACATATTGAACACTTTTTGATACTCACTAGACATGTTCTGGACAATTGAACTTGAATAGTATTTATCTAAAAAAAAAAAAAGAAACATGATTACATACCAAGAAAAAAGAGGAAAATGGTAAATTTTGACAAAAACTACATAACTTGTTAAATTGTAAGAACATAACTCAACTTTTACTTTTCATGAATGTGGAATCATTTTGAAGGGTTTTTATTTGATCTGAAGTTTTCTTTGAATTCATTTTCAAACCACATGTATAGTTTCTCTTCAACGTCAAGAATCAACATTCCAATGGAATGGACTTTGTCCTGAAGTATGCATGACTTGACTTGTGATACATGGAAAACATTGACCAATGAACCTGAAAATTGTGGTATAGAGTACAGAGAATATGGAGGAGTGGGAGAAGAAAATTTGTGGCCCTTTCGAGAGTTGGGCAAAGCCATGTGAACTGGTATACTGAAATATACCCAACCAACAGACATCAATACCCCAATTAGCCACTAGAAAGGCCACAGTCACCAGCATAGCACTTCCTTCAGAAACTCTATAAATATAGACATCAAAATGAGTCTTCAAACAGAAAATTCAACTCATTTAAGTATTACTTCCTCTTCTAGATTTCTTACCAATCAGTTCAGAACCTTAGATCATCTCGAGAAAATGGGGATTCGCTTTCTATCTTTGGTTCCTCATGTCAAGCAAATTCTGAAGATGCAGTCAGGTTTCACCAAAAACCAGTTGGGTGTTCCAAAAGGCCATGTTGCCGTTTATGTGGGAGAGATTCAAATGAAGCGGTTCGTGGTTCCAATATCTTACCTAAACCATCCGTCGTTCCAGCAACTGCTCACCCACGCAGAGGAAGAGTTTGGCTTCCATCATCCTCAAGGGGGACTAACAATTCCTTGCAAAGAAGATGCCTTCATGGATCTCACTTCTAAACTGCTAGTATCTTGAAGGATGAACAGCAGAGCACAAACTGCCATTTTTTTACAACCTTGTCTGGTTGTTTCTGACTCATTTATTTTTTGACTCACAATAGAATTTTGTAGAATGGAATGCCCTTCTTGCCTGTAAATGAATGGCATTGTAATGGTGCATTTTACCAACAGAAATTAATTAAAAGAATACACAATTTTACCCTCAATCTTGTTTTCTGCTTCATTTGTGATGGTTAGCTTGCAATCCATGGAACTAAGAAAAATTGATACATCACTAAAGAAACTGGGTAGCATCTTGAAGATTCAAACTTCAAAGTTTAACATATCCAAAGCAAACTTGATCCTTATGTGCCAATTTAAAATTTTCTATGGAAAGTTTGCTCTTGGTTTGATCTAATAAAAAAGGTCCTTATTCATCCTATGTGCCAACTCCAGTTAATTATGTAGTATTGTTGGCTGAGATTGGGAGAGCTGTCTTATAGGGGACAGAGTGAAAAATTACTTATGATGTATATTTACTGTAAAATATGAATTTCAGTATTTGGGATTTGTCATGGAGGCCATCAAATTATTTATTCATTTTACACTTCTAATGTTTTGTGTTTATGAAGAGGTAAAATGTTGCTTTGAAAAAGAGCCAATACCTAATTTTAATTTTAAAGAAAAGTTTGAATTCTGATTTTTCTTTTTGGATTGAACTATTTTTCTGCAACTGCTTTGTGTTTCATAACATTGCAATGCAACTAGTAGATAATTATAACTTATCACGTGGATATGTTTCCTTCTTATTTTTTCTTTTCTGCTCTCTTTCATTTCAACCATATAACATCTTCATTTGAAAATATGGACCTAATCTAACCAAGAATTGGGACACATGAGGAAGTGAGTGTATAACAATCAACTGAACAAATCCATGTGAGCTTTAAAGTGAACTGGCCCCCTAACACATCAAGCTGCTATCCACTCTCCACTTGCTTCCCTCTTTTAACTCTATAAATACACATATCAAAGAAGTTACCAGTACCCGACTTAAATCTCTTACAAATTCTTCTTTCAATCACTCCAATTTCCCACTTCAGAATCATCTTATAGCTCTCTTACTTGAACCAATTTTAGACATGGGAATCCGATTGCCTTTGCTACTCCTCAACGCCAAGCAGGTTCTCAAAAAGCAAGTTCAGTCTGATGTTCCAAAAGGTCATATAGCAATTTATGTCGGAGAAATCCAAAGGAAGCGGTTTTTAGTTCCGATATCGTACTTGAACCATCCTACATTCATGGCTTTACTTAAGAGAGCTGAGGAAGAGTTTGGATACAATCATCCAATGGGAGGTTTGACAATTCCCTGCAGAGAAGATGCTTTCATGGATTTTACTTCAAGGCTACATAGCTCTTGAAAGATTTTTGTACAAATAAACTCCCTTCCTTCACCTCCCAAGTTTTGAGTTAGACTAAGTAGAATGCCACTGAACAGTTTTTTTGTAAATTAGGGATAGAATAGGTGGTTAATTTGCCTTTCTTCCTGATCTTCGTAACATGTATAAAGTTGTGTCGACACGGCTATAACAGGAGTAATAGAAAATTACACTTGTTTATAGATAAACTTTGTCCCAAAACCTCATGAAATCTGATACATATGTTCTTTGTATTTTCTCATCTTATTATACAACAAGACATTTGACAAAACTCAAGAAAAGAGCATTTATCACCAAAATGAAGAAGTGAGCTTTCTGTTTCCATCTAATGTCGACAAAAACTGTTATTAGCCAAGTTAGAGGTACAGAACTAATCTCATCTTAATACAAGCTCTTTTGCTCTTATTAATGAATCAAAGAAAATGGTGAACTTAAATGACAAAACCGTCCAAGCTTTTTTACCATACCAATATGTACATGATGCATTAGGAGTACATGTACTTTACAATTGATCAGGACGTTGAAACCAATGGTGCAACAAATTTGTCTTTCAGTAGGAAGTTCCCTCTTGATCTTTCCTCTGAAGTACACTGCTTAACAATTGTCTTGAAATAGGCAAGGTTAGTCGTTTCTCTGGTTTTGAATGAGAAGGAACATAGGCAACTAGCAAGGTTCATAATAGTTTGTTCTGGTAGTTAAATGGATGTCACCTTGTTGGTGCTTTTACTGATCAGTATGGAGAAAGTAAGTTAGTATTCTCAAATCTCAATTACTAAAAAATGTGAAGTTGACAGTTTGCATATATTTGTGGAGGGTTTCCCAATGACTACGAGAGAAAGAGCTCTATTTGTACAACATTCACTCAAAGATTTACGCAGAACTCCACCTATTTTCTTCTATGAACAGAATGTGGTCGTGTTAACGGAACTTTGTCCTTATTGTATGCAAAGGTTGTCTTTCTTTTTAATATAAAACATGTACAGCTAAGACAGCAATGAACAGACAGAATATCAAATAAGTAAGAGAAATATGAAATGATACTGAAAATCTATTTGTATTATGCTTTGGTAGGAAATTCACTAATGAAGAAACTCATTTACATTCCAAAAGGCTTGAGATTGTATGTCTACAACATTCAAGCAGGAGTTGGGAAGAAATCAAGTCAGAAGGAAAAAAATGTGTACAACATTTGTTGATGCCCATTCCATTATCTTCGTCCTTCAAGACTGTTGCAGTTTAAACCAAAGTTCATGTTAAGATTGATGAAGGCACCCTCTTTGCATGGAATCGTTCGACCTCCATATGGATGATGGTAACCGAACTCTTCTTCTACTCGGTTGAGTAGTTGTTGGAATGAAGGATGATTCAAAGTATGAAACAGGAACCACAAATCGCTTCTTGTGGGTATCTCCCACACATACTGAAGGGATGAAGGCAAACAAGTTTTCATTGTTAAATCTATTTGCAATGATCAAGGGACTATAAATAAACATGAATTTTACCCTTGATTGAATTCGAAGTTGGAAGTAGAATCATGATATATCAGAGTTCAAAATAGTACTCGAAACTCATTTAACATCTATATTTATAAAGTTATGAGGAAAGAAGTTGCCATGAGATTACTACTTACGGGACCCACTTACCATGACCATGTCAGCTCAAAAGAATTTTCTATTTTCATCTCATCCTTTCTCTTGCCTCCCATGTGTGTTTGAAATGTATGGAATAACTTCTAAATTATAGGCCAATTTGTAATTCAATTTCAAAACAACACCATGCTTGTTCCAGTAGAATATCACATCAAAACAGATGGATTTGTAAGGAAAATGGAAAAACAAGCCAACATATCCTTGTGATTGGACCTCCATGCAGGAGAAACTTGCTTCATCAATGGACCAAGCTTCTGAGTGAGGAAGTGACTTCACATCTACCAAATGCATTAAATCATATCCTATCAATATCTCAGCTTTCATTTGATTCACAGCTTGGTTTGTTGAGTTAATCCAATCCACCAGTGTACTCTCAGTCTCAGCCACTGCAGTATATCTACTAATAGCGGACTTATATTGTCGATTGGAGAGATATCACATGGCATGTTGTTTGGTGAAATTTTCTTGGTCTCCTGTTATTGGAAAAGTTGGACCAGTGAGAAAGTGACTGAAATTATAATGGATAGAGCAAACCCATGTGAGCCATTGGAGAAGTGGGTCCTCAAAGGCTCCTATCTGGTATAATCCTTTTGTTCTCCTCTCCAGTTCCAAGTTTATAAATACCACATATGAAGTAAAGCCATTCTCATCCAACACGTACTTAATTTCCTACATCAAATTGCATATCAAGCAGAACACCATTCAAACTCACTCACCCTTCTCTTGTTTAGAGTAAATTTTTGACATGGGAATCCGCTTGCCATCAATTCTTCTTAATGCCAAGCAGGTTCTGAAAATGCAAGCCATGTCTGCCAGAAATCAATCTGATGTTCCCAAAGGCCATATTGCAGTGTATGTGGGAGAGATTCAAAGGAAGAGATTTGTCGTCCCTATATCATACTTGAAGCATCCTTCTTTTGTAGATCTGCTCAATAGATCAGAAGAAGAATTTGGATTTTTCCATCCAATGGGCGGCTTGACCATTCCGTGCAGAGAAGATGCTTTCATAAATCTCACTGCTAGGCTGCACACGTCATGAAAGTTAAAAGAACAAACAATAAATGTTCTTGATCACAGTTTTGTCACCTATAATAATTCTAGGAAGTAGAGTAGGATAATACTGTACAGTAACTTGGTTGTTTGAGCAATGGAAGTTACATTCTTCTCATGTGAAAATTTTTCCTCTTCAGCTCATGAATTTTGATTTTTGCTGATTACTTCTTTCTCTGGGTGCTTTATCACCAGTTAATCTTTTTAGTCCTGCCAGTGCTTTATCACAAACCTTAAGAATAATTCTCTTATAACAAAATCTGACCAAGAACTTCTGAGTTGGGTTGTGATGCTCATCGTTGCTACAATAAAAAAGATTTCCCTTCCTTGCAAAGGCTGCAATGAAAGAGAGGTGGTAGCATGTCAAATGCAATGTGATAGATATGATTTCTTGTTAGATGGATGTCAAATGCTTCTTTTAACTTAGTTTTTAGTATTATATTACAAATAAGGGGAGGGGATTTGTACTGAAGGAATCTAAATTATTACTCTAGTCCAGACATATGAGGCTTCAAAGGATATTTCAAAAATATTTCAAGCATATCTTTTGCTTCAAAACCTTTTTCTTAAGATTACTTTGGTACTATTGAAGTCGTTTATTATTCTTATAGTTGGAGTGTTACATTTAGAAGTTAATATATTATCCTATTGTGGTGGATAAATATTTTATTATTCATAAAGATAAACCCGAGAAATACTAGAAATGATTTGTCTTAAAGAAACAGCTATAGATAAATGTTTTTTTTTTTTTTTCTACTGACTTTTAACAACAGAAAAATGAACTCATTCTCCATTTGTAGTACCACTCAATCCAAGATTCAGTTACTGTAAACTCCACCTGCATTTCGTTCACTGAACAGAATATGGTTGTCTTATTTGAATTTTGACCTTTTATATGTGAAGGTTGTCTATCAGTTCATTTTTAAAATATGCACAACAAATATCCACTTCTGCAATTTTGATAGCAATGAAGAGACGAGAATCAAAGAATAAGCAAAGGAAAGAGGAAATGATACTGAAAATCTATTTATATGATGCTTTGGTAGGAAATTTACTAACAAAGAAACTCATCTGAATTCCAAAAGGCTTGAGATTGTATGTATACACAACATTCAAGCAGGAAATAGAAAGAAAAACAAGTTTGGAACTTAGGAGAAAGAATATGTCCAGAATTCATTAACGATTATTTTGTCATGTTCATCCTTTGAGTGTTTTAATCAAGAAGCAGGATCAATGAAGCAGTCCTTGCAAGGAATTGTAAGACATTCTTGTAAATGATGGAAACTGAAACCTTCTTCTACTCTGGTTGGATAGTTGTTAGAATAAGTTTTAAGAATGAAATGGGAACCACAAATAGCTTCGTTTGAAGATTTCCCAGATATACTACAAAATAACCTCTAGGAACATCTGATGCCTCATGTTAAAACCCACTAGCATCTTGACAATTTATTTTTCATTAGGAATCAGGAATGATGGTAAACGAATCCCCATTGTCAAGTCTATATGTAACAGCGGATCTCAAGTTTGACCTTGGTCGGTGTCGAAGAAGTTGGAACTAGAACTGCGAAATATCAGGTATTTGAAACTCATCTACGATCTATATTTATAGATCGTGAGGAAAAAGTTGACTGAGCTGCTAATGAGCTTTTAAAGGTGGGCTCCCTAGACAACTTAGAAGACCCTCTTACCATGACTTTGTCAGCTCACAAGAATTTTCCATTCCCACTTATCCTTTCTCTCGGCCCCATGTGTGTTGGATATGTATGCCCACAACCATGCTTGTTCCAGTGGAATAACACATCAAAACAGATGGCCTTGTAAAAATAAGCCAACATATCCTTGTGATTGGACCTCCTAGCAAGAGGAAATTGCTTCATCATTGGACCCAGCTTCTAGGTAAGGGAAGCGACTTCAGACGAACCGATGCATTAAATCATATCATATCACCATCTCATATTTCATCTGATTCGCAGATTAGTTAGGTCCACTAATGGAGCACTTCATGAGATTTGGAGAGTATCACATGGTATGTTCCTACTTATTTGACAAACTTGGTGAAATTTTCTTGGCCTCTCTTTATTAGAAAATGGGGGACCTGTTAGAAAGCAAATGAAATTCTAATGGATAAAGCAAACCCATGTGAGGCTTTGAAGAAGTAGGTCCTCATAGACTCATATCTGCTATAAATACACATAAGAATGAAGCCATTCTCATCCAACGAGTACTCTATTTTCTGAATCAAGTTCCATATCAAGCAAAACACCATTCAAACTCACTCACCCTTGTCTTGTTTCGAGTAAATTTTTTTCGATATGGGAATCCGTCTGCCATCGATTCTTCTTAGCGCCAAGCAGATTTTGAAAATGCAAGCCATGTCTGCCAGAAATCAATCTGATGTTCCCAAAGGCCATATTGCAGTTTATGTGGGAGAGATTCAAAGGAAGAGATTTGTCGTCCCTATAACATACTTGAAGCATCCTTCTTTTGTAGATCTGCTAAATAGATCAGAAGAAGAATTTGGATTTTGCCACCCAATGGGCGGCTTGACGATTCCATGCCGAGAGGATGCTTTCATAAATCTCACTGCTAGGCTGCACACATCATGAAAGTTGAAAGAACAAAAAGAAAATGTTATTAATCACAGTTTTGTCACCTCTAATTTTAGGAGTAGGGTAGGATAATACTGTACAGTTACTTAGTTGTTTCAGCAATGGAAGTTATATTCTTCTCTTACAAAAACATTTCTCTTCAGCTCAAGAATTTCATTTTTTATCAATTACTTTGTTTTTCTTTCACTGCTTTAACATAACTGAAGAGGGTTTGTAAGAAAGTAATATTTATAAGGTTAATTTTCAAAAATAAAATGTCTATTAAACTAAGGCATAATTTTTCAATTTTGTATCAAATAGTTTGTCAATATTAAAAAGCAATGTCAAATAGATCTATGACCTACTCACGCGAAACTAAAAGTGAAAGTTCATGAACTTATTAAATAAGAAATCGAAAATTTTTGGAGATTCTAACCAATTTTCATTGACCATTTTTTCCTAAAAAGGAAACAAAGACTAATGCTCAAAGTTACCATACCCATGAAAACAAGATTGGATTACAATGAAAAAAGAATTCTAATTATAATAAAGATCTTGGATAGAATAATCAACAAAGTGCTTGAATTGCAAATTTAAAGATTAAACTTGTAATTTACCATTCTTATGCTAGTCAACTAATTTATTTAGGCTCGAGTCAAGAACCACTTAAAAGTTGTTCATAAAAGGTATTTTAAACTACTTGAGTTACAATAATAAAACATATTATGTTAATTTGTTTGTGTAACCTTTGTTATTTTATTAACATGAATGTTATTGTTAATGTTGATTTTCCATAATTATATATTCAACCATATTTCATTTAAGTATGTTGAATAGAAAAACATGTTTAGGTAAAGAATGGTATAATGTGTGACACATTACACCTTTATTTGACTTAGAAATATTCTGTGTCACAAAGTTAGGTCAGAATATGTTATTCATGAAATACCTAATTAATTTAAAGAGTTATGCTCTCATATGTCGTGCATGGTTTCTACTAATAGACTGGGCTCTAAGAAACAAAATTAATTCATGTTAATGACATTGGATACTTACCTTGTAATCTTTCAGTGAAAAAGATACATTTGGATACTTACCTAGTAATCTTTCAGTGAAAAAGATACGACACTTTTCCTTAAGTGAATAAAAAGAGACTAATACTCAAAAGATACAAGAAACTATAAGAAAAATAAATAATAAATAAATAACAGCAGACTTAGAAGCAAAAAAAACCCCAAAACATGGCACGAACATAACAAAGAAAACATAAAAGAAAAAAACAGCAACTTGAGAAAGACTATAAATGTATCCCAGCTACAATAAATGTCGAACTGAAAACCCATCAAAAGATTTAGAGAAAGAACACCATTAAGAAGCCTTTAAACAAGTCGCATCAAAGAAAACATTAGAACTTTGTAATGAATCATGGAAAATAGGCTGATTTCTTTCCATCCAAAGATCAGAAGAATGGCCTTGACTGTGTGTTATCCAAAGCAAATAAGCTTGTGAATTCCACCTCGCCCGCTTAAGAGTTATGAAACATTCATCTCCAAAGAGTTTGAGAAAACCCAGCTATGATATTTTAATTTGTAATAATTTAGCCTATAATATTTGATTTGTAATAATTAAGTCTATGAAATTTCAAAATTGTGGTAATTTAGTTCTTACCATGAAAATTTCCATCACAGTTAGGTGTCATTTTTTATTTTCTAACAACTTAACTTTTTTAGTTTAAAAACATTTGGTCCCTAATTTATTTATTGGGCTAATTTATTTATTGGATAAAAGATTCCATTAAATTTTTGTAATATTTTTCAAGATAGACACTAAATCATTACAAATTTTTAAGTTAAAAAGTAATATAAAAACAGAAAGATTAAATTGTTACATATTAGAGTTGATGAACTATTTGTTACAAAATTTAACATATAGAGACTAAATAGTTACAAACAAAAGTTCATACACTAAATTGTTATTTTCTAAAAATACAGTGACCAAAAATAAATTTGAACCTTAATTTTCTATTTATTGTGATTTTGGTGAGGTTAAAAATAAATTTCATTCTCTTTTTTTCCCTTCAAAATTTCTTCACTCAATAGTTATATACAAATTTTCTAAAGAAAATAACTCAAGAGTCAAAAGACACATTTTGGTATTCAAAATGTGAACTCCACATGCACTATATAGGATGTCACTTTTTTTATATATATAAAATGCCTTATTCAAGAGATTACTATGGAGAAAGCTATCATATCAACTAATCAAGTCAAGATGAGAATCTAGTTTCAAATTTCATGCACTTTCTCATCTTCAAAGTAGAAACTGTTGAACTAACCTATTTAATTTGTATTTGTAAAGTAAATCTTAGTTCAATGGTAATTAATATATATTCCTTCTATTAGAAACAACTCTTTATTGAATTAAATGAAAAGAACCTAGAAAATTAATAATAACAACAGCATAAAAATTTACCAGTAATCATATAACCACATACAAACAAGTGGTTGATCCTTAAAACAATTTACACCACAAAACCAATGTTGACTATAAATAAACAATTTTAGATCACAAAACTTTACTTCTCTTTTATTATCTTCAAATGCTACCAAAAAATGTCCCAAAATAGCAAATGGCAGTTCCACACATTTGAAAATCTCAAACTAAAGAAAAAGAGATAACATTCACCCCATTAAAGCCAAATTAATGATCCTAAAGCTATGATCTCACTATCAATTTAACACAGAGCTAACATGCAATCACAAGAACATTTCAAAGGAATTAAACAGAATGTCCTCCTCCTATTTTAGAATTAGAAAGAAGAAATTTGAAATTGCAGCCAATTCTTTGAATTCACAATGATGCAGAAAGGTAAAGAAAAGACAAAATTAATGGATTTACCTCTTTTCCCCCCCCATTTTTCAGGTCTTGATGCGATTTGATGTGATTTGATATGATTTTGTTCAGAAAATGGCAGCAAACCGAGTTTTGGGCAGATAGTTTGGGCTTCTTCGATTGGATTGATCATCGTTGCAGCAATGCATTATCGGATTCGGAAACTACGAGATCAAAGGATCATCCCTCGTTTGAAAGTTTCGGATACGGGTCGCGTTGAAAAGCTCGAGAGCTTTCCCCATTATGTAGGTAAAGATTATATACTTTACGTTCTTTTCATAATCTAAATTATTGAAATTATTTTAATTACTCACATAATTATTATGGTTTTTTAAATAATCATTTTATTTTTTAACCTTCGAAAATAATCAAATGGATATCAAATAGAGCCAATTTAGTCTCGTTAGATAATCATTTTGTTTTTTATTTTTGTTTTTTAAAAATTATATTCATCTGCATTACTTCTTCCTCAAACTTTCTTTATTTATTATCTATATTTCTACTGATTGTTTAAAAAACCAAACCAAAATTTGAAGACTAAAATAAAAGGTTTTTAAGATTTTTTTTTTTTTAAATTTGGTTAAGAATTCAACTATTATATTTAAGAAAAGATGCAAAATCATGGTAAGGCATGAAGAGAAAATAGACTTAACTTTAAAAAAAGAAAAAATGAAATGATTGGAACCTTGTATGTTGTTTTGCATGAAACTATTTTCCTTTATTCAAAGGTAGTGATAAAGAATAAGGTCATTTTAATCCTCAGCTAGATTTGAAAAAAATAAAAATAAGAATTAAGTTGTTTTCAAATATAATAAAATAAACAAAAAATTTACAATAGTAAAATAGTACTGATAGATGATGATAGATATTAATAGATTGTTATCATCTATCATCTATAGAGGCTGATAGGCACGTATAGATTCTATCACTTAATAAACTATAAATTTTGCTAAATTTATAAATATTTTCTTTAGTTTTGTCATTTAAAATAATTTTCCTTAAATTTTATCTTTTTTTTGTTTTCAAAACTTACTTTACTTTCAAAATATTGATAGAAAATAGATTTCAAAGCAAACAAACCTAGGGGTGACATAAATTACTTTAAACCTTGTTGGCATATTAAAGACTATTACAGTCGTACCCTTCAACTTTTAGTTAACGTGAGTTTGACCCTAACTTGACTAGTTAGATCTTATATTAAATTTACCATCTTATATTGTTGAGCTCGGAAAAATATTTAAGAATTTTTAATTTGATCGATCACATCTTTAATTTGATAAAATTTTGTATGATGAGGGTGGTTGTTCTTATTTCATCCTTATTTAATATTTGATTTCGAGCCTTCTACGTAGTTTTAATATTAAATTTGCGTTCATCTATCAGTTTAAGTTTTTTTTTTTTTTTTTTTTTTTTTGTCGATTAGTGATTTAACATTCTATCAATAATTTCTATGGTTATTTCAGTTTTAACAATTTGTCTATTTTTATTCTCAATCATCAGCAAGGCAAATGGGATTTAAAGATATACATGAGTGCCCACATCTATGCAAGTTGGCTTCTGAGTACATAGCTAAATCAGAAGAATGTGAAGATGATATCTATTCATTTTTCTCAAGTGAGCTCCATGCAGATTCACTTTTTGTCAAACTTGTGGAAGAGTTTGAGAGATGCATTCTTAGTTATTTTGCTTTCCATTGGAACCAAACAGATATTATGATTAGTCAGGTAAAGTGTAGTCAAGACAGGAAGGTGTTTGATAAAATGTTACATTCAACTTATCCTAATGAAGGTTCTTGTTTGTATAATTTGTGTATTGTATCTCTTTTTGTGTTTGTTTAGATTTTGAGTTCTGACCACCAGGAGCCAAAGAAGAAGCTCAGAAGCATTGTCATGGCTGCAACCAGGTGGGCATCTCTTGATCAGCCTTCATTATTGCTGAAGTTTCTGATATACTTCAATTTACTTTACCGTAACCCATCAACTTAAGTTTTTGAGTTGATTGGTAATTTAATATATCAAAGTAGGAATCAAGTGACGTTAATTGTAGAATTTGAAATAAGGTGTCCAATTTTTACTTGAGATTATCACTATCATTCATAGAATCTCTAGCTGTAAGACACCGAGCTTGTAAACACGATATGGTTTCTTTGTTAATTTGTTATTGCTTTCAAAATTCTAGTCAAGGTTTGAAAACTAGAAAACACAGTTTTTTTCTAAAATTTGTTTTTATTTTTAAAATTTGGCTCATCTCAAAGTTTGCTTAGAAAATATGAAAATCATTAGAATTTTTAACAACCAAATGATTATCAAACAAAGCTTGATTTTTTAACTTGTCCAAGAACAACCTACACTTACATCCGTATCATTTTTGTGATGTTGTTAGGGAACAGAGGTTTGAGAGGGTAACAAAGAACCTGAAAGTTGCAAGAGTCTTTACAACTTTGGTTGAGGAGATGAAAGCAATGGGACTCGCATCCACCGACGACTCTCAATGCACAGAGGTGATGGCTCCAATGGCTCATGCCGATAGAAGTCCGATGCTCTTGTTCATGGGGGGCGGTATGGGGGCGGGGAAGAGTACTGTGCTTAAGGACATTCTCAAAGAGTAAGTAAAATAACAAATATATTAAGAATATATAAATCACATATAGGATGATGGTGATGTCAAAGCCCTACTTAGAGATGTAGGAGGAATATTAGTAGAATATTAGTATGGTTATAATGTAAGGGGCAGATTAGTAAATAGCTAGTAAACTTGTTAGAGTTTTAGTTGTAAATAGAGAGAGTGGGGTTGAAAGGAAAGTGTGAAGAATTTCGTGAGATTTCCTTTGGGGAATTTGGGAGAGACTAGCCCTCTCGAAAGGTTAGGTTATCTTGTTACTTTTCTTATAATATTACAGCATATTTTCATATATTTCCAAATTTAAGTATTCTTATGACTTCTATGTTGTTCTCAGAGTATTTCCTTGCTAGATGGTGTCCTAACAGCTGAAAGCGAAAAAGAATTAGCATAAGAGATTGAACTGATTCATTCTTTTGGATAATATGTTAAACAGGCCATTCTGGGTGGGAGCAGGACCTAATGCAGTTGTAATTGAAGCAGATGCTTTTAAAGAATCAGATGTCATTTATAGAGCTCTCAACTCCACTGGTCACCATCATGACATGCTCCAAACTGCTGAACTGGTACCATTTCAGCTCTAAAATCTTCATTCAAAATCATTCCCTGCTTTGAGATTATCTACAAGAACTTCTCACCAGGCATGTTGTCTGTGGCTTTAAGTTTATACGATAATGGTTTTTTGTGACTTCGTTAAGACTAAGTATTCGTAAGACCTGTTCGAAATAACTTTTTTAATTACTTAAAAAGTCATTTCAAATAGTTCCGTGGTCTCCAATATATAACTAACATGAAGAATCAAATACCGTCTAGTGCAGTGGCTGAGCGTTTGCCTTACCACACCATGGTGTGGAGTTCAATCCTGCAACCATGTAGTCTGTCGTTGGGTTTCATAAAAGACTTAAGTAGGAAAGGGCTTAATCCATGGTATTACCTAAGATTTAATATTCTAAAAGTTTTTTACGTACCTAAGTGTTGTAGGGTCAAGCAGATTGTTTCGTAAGCTAGTTGAAATGCATGAAAGATGAACACTCGACGTGTATAAAAAATAATTATAATAAATAAAAGAAAAAAGAAAACCTACTGATATTTCTTTTTCATTATTTTCCCATTTTTATGAACCTCTTGTTTCTTTAGGCCATGGGATTAGGTCTTGAAATCTGCTGTGAGCAGATATTCTTACACTTCACTTTTTATCCTTGCTGCACCTGTTTACACCTTTTGATGTTTCAAACAGGTGCACCAATCATCCACAGATGCAGCTTCATCGCTTCTAGTGACAGCATTGAATGAAGGACGAGACGTAATCATGGATGGAACATTGTCGTGGGTACCGTTCGTAGTTCAAACCATTACGATGGCTCGGAATGTTCACCGTCGACGTTATCGAATGGGAGCTGGCTATAAGGTTGGCGACGATGGCACGGTAACCGAAAATTATTGGGAACGAATAGAAGATCAAGAACCAGACCAAATTGGGGGCAAGAAAAGAAAACCATACAGGATTGAACTTGTTGGAGTTGTTTGTGATGCTTATTTAGCTGTCATAAGAGGCATAAGGTACAGATAAAACTTTTGAGCATTCAATTTCAGAGCATCTAGATGAGATTTTCTTTTTCCCTTCTGTCCTCTTCTTGAGATAAGAATTATTTGTCTAAAGTGGCATTTTCTGACTTTAAACAGGAGAGCTCTCATGTGTAGAAGAGCTGTAAGAGTAAAATCTCAACTGAAATCCCACAAAAGATTTGCAAATGCATTCTTGACATATTGCCAATATGTTGATAATGCAAGGCTATATTGCACCAATGCTTTGGAAGGCCCACCAAAGGTAACATTGTTTCTCATAAGTAGACAGTCAGTCTGTTTTGATGGACTTATAGTGCTTAAAAGATGTTTCAATGTAAAATAAAATGATTTTAAATACTTGGAAAGTCAATCTAAACAGGTCGTAAGTTTGGTTCTTTTCTTTTTTTGGACAAATATCAATTTATACTTCTAAACTTACTCTAAACTAATAATAATTGTATCAATTTAAACCCTAAACTTTTGTAACTTTATTAATTTACACTCTCTCCAGATTTTGTTCCACCAATATGTTACAAAACTTATAATTTGAGAATTATCTTCTAAATTTGCATAAGGAAATCAATTTTGACTCCTTATGGTTACCTTTGAAAATCCTCCATGCATGAATTCTCAAACACATGTAGACTTCTTCAAGTGTCGGTTTTACAAAATAAACGATTAGAGTAAATGCATGGACAATACTCAAAGAAAACTCTAACCAACAGTCTAAATTGATTCATTTACGAAAGTTAGGAATACAATTATAAGTTTCACACGTGTTTTTCCCAAACGAACATAAAGAAAGCTGCAAATTGATACACTTACAAAAGTTGAAAGTTTAAACTGATACAACCCGTAAAGTTTAGAGGTATAAATTGATATCTCTTTTGTTGTGTTCGTGTGATGTTGTGTTTATTGACTTAAACTTCTTTTTCTATGTGAAGTTCATTGGATGGAAAGACAAAGACAAGACATTATTGGTTGATCCAGAAGAAATAAAGTGTCTAAGAACTGTTGGTAGCTTAAATGAAGATGCAAGTTCCATATATGAACTGTATAAAAAACCAAGTCCTGCTTGTGAATCTGGATCAGTGTGGAAAGACATTGTGTTATCACCTTCAAGGTTAGCCATCCAACAAGAACTGAAATATTGCATCAAGAAAGTTGAGAGTTTGAAATCTTTTGGCCAAAATGGAGCAGCTGAATTTCTACATTCTTAACTCATGAAGCTAAGTAGATACCTTTTTTTTTTTTTTTTTTTAATTCATCTTGACAACTGAGGGCTAATATTTTTGTCCATGTTGTTGGGATAATGGATTAATTCATCATAGATGAGGCAATACAAAACATGAGGAAATCCTAGTAAGATATTTAGAATCTCTATAAACGTTAGAATGTGATGGGAAAAATCCTTTTCATTATTGTATTGTTTATATATTAGCTTGTGATCCTGAATCTAATTTGATCACAAACTTTGTTTTCAAACTTAGTTTATGTTATGTTTGCTTGATGCATTTAGTGTATGTTTAGGAGTGATTTTGAAATTATTAAAATCACTGTTGGCGTGTTCAGAATTGTGGTGAAACATGTCTTTAATCACTCAAAATTAATTTAATATTTAATTTTATAATTTTCATATCATCAAATTTGATTTTGAATGCTTATGATTTGGGGTTATTTTGAAAATGTCAAAATTGATTTTAACTATTTGAAAATTACTCACAAACATGTCCCGAATGATGTATCTGCTTTGAGATATTTAAAACTTACCCTGCAAAGGTACGCTTTTCTAAAGATATTTGGAGCATAAGAATGAATTGGATGTCAAGAAAAGGAAAATCTAGGCAGCATACGAATGTGTGTTCATGTATTTATATGTATGTATATATTGTCTCACTCGCGTAATGTAGGCGTTTAAAATCATTACCCTAAAATTTATCATTTATGGAAAACAAAATTTACTATCCATCTGAACAATCATTTGATTTTTTATTTTTAAAAATTAAGTTTAATTATTACTTGTACATATTTGTTAGTATGTTTTGTTGTTTACATTTTAGGAGTTTTTTAAAAAAAAATAATTAAAGACAGTTTGAAAACTTGTTTAGAATTATTAAAAACATGTTTTAGAGTGATTTTAACCATTTTAGAACCACTCTCTCCCGAAACTTTTTTTTATTATTATTTATAAATAAATTGGATATTCATAAACCAAACACAAACTACATAAACTTAGGTTATTGAAACTCATTCATTTCAACCATTCAACCACATGCTATATAGATTCAGGGTTTTCAACTCTCTACACGGAACCAAACTCAAACTCGATTCAAACTTCTAGTGCTGAACCTAAACTCATTAAAAGAAAGAACCAGACATTGTAAACTATCTTAAACTTAATCCAAGAGAATTTAATTTGACAGCAACAAGAAAATAAACAATGTTCATCCAAATTGAGCAATCCGTTGATGAGTCGATAATCGTTCATCGAACTAATAAATAATTACGTAAAATATGCATGAAACGTACCAGGATTTCTTCTATGGATTCAGCAGTTTGAGTGAACAAACTCATGGATGAATAAATATTTGGTAATAGTTAACATTTTTACATCTCATTCCAAAAATAGAAGGAAAGAAAGATGAATTTATAAAGTCGTCATATGTTTTTGCATTACAAAATTTGACAACCATTTCGTATTATATAACATAAATTATTACCTCAGTAAAGGGCAGCAGGGGAAGATCAATTCACGTAATTGGAAGACCAACTTTGGTGGATCATGAATTTCTTGGCTAGAAATAGTTTCTAGTGAAAGATCGATTCACGACAGCTGTGCAAATTGCTCCTCTTTTCCCATGAATTTGCCACGAAACCGAAAGCTCTATACCGCATCGTACATCCCCCTCAACTGGCATTGCCGTTGAGGTAACCAATAGCCTACTTATTCTAACATTTACGAGGAAGTTGTAAAAACGCAAGCGGGTTGGATGAAAGTGGTGTGGAAGGTCAATGGTTTCAACAGTTTTTTTTTATCATTCATCTGCTTATGGTAGCAAAATGCATGAGACATTCCTAAATTGTCTTAATGATTTTGCATACCTCTTTAATCCAAGGATAGGTTCCCAATGCGAATATTACGCTGCTGGTGGCTTATTCCTTTTCTTAGACGTGACTGAAACGTGCCGAACTCTCCTGGCTTTCCACTTAGAGAATCGGAAAGTTTCGGTTGTAACCATCTTCTCAAGGCCAAACCATTGATTCTGACTTTTCCACTTGATTCATTCCCCTGGTAAGGAAGCCCAAGTCTTCTCAACAATGCCGCAATTGCTTGTCCAACCCTGTAAAACCATTGCATTGGGGTTAATTTTTTCTTTTTTTTCTTGAAAAAGAATACGGAACTTCTCAATAAAGAAATGAAAAGAGGCTAATGCTCCAAAGTACAAAGAGGCGAGTTAGAAAAAAAACTGAAAATGAGGAAGAAACTAAAGCAATTGAAATGAAACAATGGAACCCTCCCAATTCCTATTCAAATATTGTATAGAGTAACCCTTGAAAGCATTTAGATTAATAATATAATCATTTCAACATGTGAGAAAATGCTATCACAATGCAAAATAAGGAAGCAAAGAAACCGAGTTTGATTTCATAAGTTTCAATCTTCTCACCTTCCCGAAAGGTTAATGGTCCTCTCCCCCTTTGGGGAGAGAATTTGCGTTGTCTCATTCGGTAGTAAGATCAATATGTTCGGTAACCTTGAACCTGAACAAGAGAAATTTAATCAGAATACAAAATTATTAGACTCCCTCATCACCGAGAAGTGCTAAGAATCTCCTTTTCCATAATAAGAATAATAATGATCCTAATAACTTTCACTTTGACGAGATCTCATTTAGTGAATAGTGATTTCAACAGAATGGATTATCGTGTCCCAAAAACATGTAGTTGTAAAGATAGAATTAAAATAGTTATATAAGAGAAGTTGGATGAGTAAAAAAAAAAAAAGGCCAATATCATTTTATACCTCTGAACTATGGGATTCTATCAATTTAAACCCTAAATTAATAATTGTATTAATTTAAACCCTGAACTTTAGGGTTGGTTAGGTCAAATCCCAAACTAATAGTTGTATCAATTTAAACCATGAACTGAAATTTATCAATTCATACCCTTAATTTTCATAAGTGCATCCAAATAAAACATAATTGAGGGTTTAAATTGATACAGTTATTAGTTTGGAATTTAAATTAATACAATTTCCAAAGTTTAAGGTTTAAATTGATACAATTATTAGTTTGAGGTTTAAATTGATACAAACCCCAAAGTTCAGAATTGATATTTTTCTAAAAGAATATTTCTTGGAGAGAGAGAAACAGAGAGAAAGGGAATCCTTGAAGAATGTCTTAAAATTTTGCCTCAACGTCTTGGAATTTTTTTTCATTTGATGGCCAGTAATACTAGGAAGAATCAAAGTAGTTAAAATTCATTTAATTTTGTAAGTCTCATCAAGAAGTTGAAAACAATATGAATGAGTTCGAGTTGTAAACAACAATAAACAAAAATTGTGAGCATTGGTAATTAAAAGATAAAAGACAAAATGTGTATGCCATTTACCAGCGGCAAGCCGATGTTTGAGACCTTTCAAAACTGTCAAGAGGTAAACCTGGCAGGATTTGAATAAAAATTTCAGTCACGTATGAGACTCGTTGTGAATTGCTTTTCACACATGTTGAACATATTCTACCCAAAAGTTCGTGTTGATTGTGACTATAGGAAGCAAATGGAAAGATAAAACTCCGTGGATCATCAATACGGATTTAATCTAGAGCATAACTAGTTAGAAACCTTTCAAATAATGCATTTTTTGCAAACAGAAAAAAGACCAACTTGAATCCACACAAAGTAAAGCAAGTAAAGCAAGCAATAGAATGGAAAATTGACTATGCTGCCAAGCAATAAATCATTAATGACAGGTCATATTTTGTATCCTGGGGGGGGGGGGGGGGGGGGGTGGGTCTCGAGGGCCTGGTTCCTGCCTTTGGGCCAATTTTTTGA
>JBBPDJ010000003.1:2419876-2432139 GCA_037974625.1 Cucumis cinereus | reverse complement strand
CCCCCCCCCCCCCCCCCCCCCCCCCCCCCCCCCCCCCCCCCCCCCCCCCCCCCCCCCCCCCCAGAACCTTGTTACTGCCTTTGGGCCAATTTGCTGATATCGTATAATACCGTAGTCAGGGATACCTTACAATCTACTTTGTAACTGACAATTACTCAAATTTGATTACACAATCTTTAAGTCATTTGTTTATAAACTATTACTCTGGAACTATTTTTAAATTTCAAAGTTAAAATGTTACTTCTTACAACTCTGAGAACTAGTTGTGATTCCTAAGTCCTAACAGCTAAGAGAAAGTTAAATACAGCTAAGTATGTATCTAGCCAGTGTAGCCAGTAACGATTCCAAAAGGTTAAATAATTTCAGAACACATACAAATTTTCTGTAGTAATTTCATCTACTTTGTACAGTACATGAAGTACGATTATCTCTCAATTAAATAATAACTGCTAGTCTGATCCAATTTTTCAAGATGAAGAAAAAAATCTTACCTCAGCTGTATGAATGTGCAACTCCTTGGCATCTACAACAATAGGATTTCCTTTGAGGGACACAAATGGAGCAACTCCAAGTGAAGCAGCTTCCTACATTTTGTTGGGGTAAATATAGAAAGAAAATCAGATCTTTCAAACGATTTAAGAATTTGAAATATTTCAGTAAGATTATGGAAACAGCCTCATATTTGCAGAGACCTCCAACAGTGAAAATGCGCGAGGGTCATATTCACCAAAGCCATCTATCAAGGAGCAGAGACTTGAAGATCTTGATGAGTCAGCAGTTACTCCTATGTTTTCTATGAGTCTACTTTTTAAGGCGGGATCATGAGGAATCTGCAAGCACCCCAAAACTTGGGATAGAACGTCAATGCTTGGAACAATTCCGGCTTCAATTATTTCCCGGTACACCATTAAGGCCTGTGCTGTCCTGAGGAAAAAAAATTTGAATAGTGAATAATCTCAGAAGTTACACTGTAGTGTCATAGGTAGTGGTTTATGATTGTTGATATTAGAGTACTAATGATTAAATAAGAAGCCAACATAATATGTTCGGTATACTAAAAAAACCTAGTAAATGAAATTTTCAAAAGTCGAAGACTCATACCACTTACTATCGACTTGAGGCAGTCTAGAGTCCAGTGACATGAGTGGTCTATCAAGGGAAGAGGGCTCTGCAATTCTTCGTAAGCACATGCCTTTGAAAAGATCAGACTACGGATTAGTCAAAAGTATAAAAAGGGCAGAAGGAACATTTCTATCTAAGCACATACATGCCTTTGAAAATATCAGAAAAAGGATAAGTTGAAAATGCAAAAAAAAAAAAAAAAAAAAAATTCAAAGTAATTTTTCGAAAGATATAAGCCACAAAATGTTCTTGAAACCAAGAAATGTAGAGCGCCAGAATCAGAGACAGAAGTAGTTAAAATTCATGATAAGTGGAAAAATGTGTGTTTTTTCAATTTCTTTTTTTTTTCAAACAGGAAAAACCCATCTGAAAGAAAAATACATTGCTATTTGTAAACAGTGGGTCAGCAGACAATGTATAACAACTAGGAAATTATAAAACAAAAAAGACATGTAGTTTCTTATGATAAAAAAACAGGTGTAGACAATTGGATTCGATCAACTTACCAATTATGCACCTATACATAGTTAAGGTTGGCACAATCCCATCCTCTTTGGCTTGAGAGAGGAGCATCAGGGCTATTTCTAAATCATTATTCCTACAAACAATTGAGGAAAAGATGCTAGTGAGAATAAGGATTAAATTAATGTCGTTGATACAAAACTAAGCCAGTTGTATTTACCTTTCACTCGCTGCCGTAAGTATGGAGTATGTAATATTGTTTGGGGAGAGTCCTAATTCCTTCATTTCAGTTAGAATATCCATAGCCATTTGTAGTTGTTCTCCATCACCTGTAGGTGACATTCTAATGTTATCTTATAGAAGCAGTGCACATTATTTTAAATGTATATGACAGATGTTAGTTGTAATTAGTTAAAGTGAATATTTCTCAATTTGTGAAATGTCGGTGAAAAAACTTCCATCAGAATATTGAGCATAGAAGGTAGCAAAAAAGGGACATACACAGTGCAGTTAGTAGTGCGTTCACAGTTGATACAGTTAGCCTCAATTTCATAGACTTGAGATTGTGATACAGTGCCAACGCCTTCTGCCAGTTTTTAGCCTGAAACAATGATTGGGAAGTTTTTTTATTGTCACAGATAATTTGGTAACAAACAAAATTGTACTCAATTTTAGTCCGTAGTAAAAAGTAAGAGCCTCAAGTAAAAATATGTTGTGCCAAGACAGCACAGATGCTTCCATCAATAAAACTATTAGATAAACATGGACTTCAAAACTAATTGGCAATGAAAAGAGTAACTCCATGTATCTTATCAAGATTGTACAATGAGGAAAATAAAGAAGCAAAAAAGGAGGATTAGGAGACGCATCCGGACATCACAACTAGATTGAGACCCCCTTACGTCATCATCGTATCCAAAAGTACATCAAATAATTCATAGAAACACCACAAAACAAAGAACTAAGCAATTCCAGGAGAGGGAGAGAGAGAGAGAACCAATGCAAGCAGAAAATAGCACTCAAGTGAAATGCATAAAATCAGACCTTTTTAAATGAATCTAAAAGTTTCCAGCATGCTTGTCAATATTGAACAAAAAAGAAAAAGTTAACGTACGCACATTGCTACAGGCACCCATCAACGAACTATATGACACAATGCCAACACGTATCCCTAGTGTCTTGGCTTCTCCTAAGATTTCAAAGGCAGCATCCAGCTTACCAGCATGGCCTGCAACATCTATTAATGCACTGAGAAAAATCTGCATGAAATATTAAATATGAGAATTAGCATCCCCATGTATGAATCAAAAAGCAGCTGAACAGCACACACAGAAGACTGTCCAAAAACTTGAAAAAATTATTCCTTCCAACTAACTTACCCACATGTTATAGACGGATCAAGTTTTTTAATAATCCGAAACCACTCTGAATAAACATTCAAAAAGAAAGAAATACCCAAACCCTAACTTATTTTCTCTATTCTGAATCATCCACCAATCATGATCCAAGCAAGATGTACTTTAACTCCATCATATAACATACCTCATCAGGTTGCACTCCTTTCCTGGTCATATCTTGATATACATTGGAAGCAAAGTCCCAATCACAAGATTGACTGCAACAATTAACAGCAATTGTGTAAACCTCTGGTGTGCCCTTAATCTTATAATCATGGATCATCTTGTACACTTCTCTTGCTCGATCAACCTATAGAAAGTGCATGATTTTTCTGCTCTTAAAACCAACACCAACAACGTAACTGGAGAGAGAGAGAGAGGAGAATTGAATGGCAGAAAGAAACCTTTAGGGGGTGTTTGGGTAAAGGATGGGGCTGTGAACTCCAAGGAGTTATTAAATCTGGGGAGTTGTGAACCTCTAAAGTTAACAGTATAAATGGTCGATAAGGTATAAAATCGGTGTTTTTAGTAGTAGGACCCACAAACTTTTTGGCCAATCAAGTAGTGGAGTTCACAACTCTGCACTTTCCAACTCCTACTTCCACAACTCCTTGGCCCAAACACCCCCTTAGATTTAATAAAAACATACCTGACCAGCATTCGCACATGCCTTCATCAAAGCACCAATTGTAATATGATCCGGCTCTATAGGATGTAAATCGGCCCCCATTTCTTCCAGCACATCAAAAGCACGATCCACCGCGCCTGACTGACCACATGCAGTGATAAGTGCATTGAATACAACTCTGTCTGGCTTCACGTTCTACTGCACAGAATATCTTATCAGCAAGAATCCTTATTTTTGTTAGAATACAAGTTGAACATTCAACCTTTAGACAGAATATGTAGAATCCCCTTGTTTTCACATCCATATATACAAATATAAGTAAAAAATAAGCCCAGATAAAATGAGAAAAAAGGAACATTAAGATCTGCGGTCATACCTTTGACCTCATTATTCCATACACGCCAAATGCCTTTGCCACTTGACTTGCTCTTGAACAACCATCAATAAGTGCCCCATATGTGTGAACATTAGGTTCCACACCAGCATTAACCATTCGGTGGAATACCTAGAAGCAAAAAGCTCAGACAATGCAATGATAACAGGAAACTCATGTTGAAAAATAAAAACCTTCCATTCAAGTTTTCAACAAATGAAAGAGGAGGAACAATTTCAAAGCATGTTCCGTAGTTTTGAGGAAGGAAAAGTAAAAAATAAATAATACATTCTTGTTAGGTACTAGAGGAAGAAGTTAAATGTCAGATGGACCAATTAAAAAATGTGTGAGATTCCAATTCACTGCTATCAGAATTTCAGACTAACAGGAAAGACACCTGATGCTTCAACTTTTATAGTTAGAAGTACTGGAAAACTCGGTATATTTTCTTTCCAAGTAGAATTAAGTTAAGCGGATAAATAAATATCAGGAGGTAAAATATTTTTACCAAACTCAATAGTACAAGATGAGATATCAATAAATCAATAGAAGCTTCATTACATGTAAGAAAGGTGTATTGGAAGTACATTAAGAAAACCCCAGTGAGATAGTCTAAGCATTAGTGAAACCTAAGAACAGTTAACCAATGAAAGAAACCATACTTCAAACATTGCATCCACTTTTCCACTTTTGCCACATGTTGAGATTAAAGTAGTGTACAGTTTGCAATCTGCTTTCATTCCAGCCTCCTGGACAAGCCGCACAACTTGGAAAGCTCCTAAATTTACAATGCATAAATTATGCACCCTAAAAGAATGATGGTTGTAAATAGTAAAAGACTGAGATCGTTTCCACACAAAGGAGTTGAATGATGGTAAATAATACATTAACTTACTTTCAGAATCTTGAGAACTTGCACATACAGACATGAGCATATTGAATGTACTCAATGTAGGGTTTTGAATAAGTGCGGTGTACTCAAAAGCTTCCTGAACAGCCTTTTTACTCTTGCAAATATTGAAAAACTTCCCATGATAAATCTACAGCCGGAAAACTCGCTAAATTAGCTGTAATTCAGATGTCATAAGAAATTGATGATAAAATTGGTCACATTTTACCTTATTCATATCCAATATCCCTTCTCTTTCCATATCTTGAAGTATTGTGATGCAGTCATGCAACCTGAGAAGCCACAAATAAGAAATAAGTTACAAAGATTTTCAGAAATAGTTGAAAACAAATCAATTCAGACTTCTACTATGATTTGGTGAGTGAGGGGTGTCCTGAAAAATTTTTTATTTTTCCTATTTTCATTCATTAAAAATACCTTTAACGTAAATCATCAACCATATGACATGATACAGCAGAGGAGAAATATTGACTGCACAATACATGAAAATGAGAAACAAACTTACCTTCCACCTTTCAGGTATTGATTGTATGATTTATATTGATCTACATGAAGATTTTTGTAATGAACATGCTTCCCATTTGGATGGGGTAACCCATTCACAACTCTTCCTTTATGCAGACTGGGTTCTTTTCTTTCCCCATGTCTTGAAATATTGTTGCCTCCAGATTTTTTTCTGTTTCCTGAAGAACCTTCCTCATATCTTGCATCAGGTCCTTTTCTTTGAACATACCCTGAGTTGTAAAATCATTCGCTACTGAATTGGAATATGGAATAGGGAGATGCAAAGATTTTTAAGGAAATAATGTTGGCATGCAAGAAAGAAAATCATATTTGCTGCCTATTCAAAGAAACAAGGTAAGAACCATCATTGACCTATTAAAGCCAATACCTGCAACTGGAAGAGAATCCTCTAACACTAATTCTGCCACTCTGGAGACACCATTAATCATCACTGAAGAAAATTTTTGGTTGTATAGATGAGAAGTACGAGAAGAAGTTGCCGTTTGATTACTTGACTTTGTATCTTCATAGAACATGTAAATATCTTCTCTAGCCGGTTCTTCAATTTGAAAGTTGGAACTATTTAATTTTTCCTCTTTTAGAAGCTCAACATCTTCTTTGAAATCTTGAATGGCTTGATCATACACACTATATAAAGGACCAGTTACAGGTGGAAGCTCAGTTGTGTCGACCACAACAGGCAATTCAGAGTGGGATTTGACATGAGATCCATTCAGTCGTAAGTCAGTCATGTCATTGGCAAAAATAAGAGGCTGCAGGACGCCAGATTCAAATATAGCAGAAAGAAGAGCAGGATCTGTTGTTTCACTTTCATCTGAAAACAGAGAATCACTATCCTTAGAAGTAGTAACCTCAGAAACAGAAGGCGGCAATGTCTCAGTGACACTGGCCTCATGTGACAGACCAGATTTTTTAAGCTGCAGAACAGTCTCTTCTTCCCCAGAATAACTCTTCTCCTCAGCTCTATCCTTTACGGCAATGTTCTGCTCTAAAAAGTCGCCATGGTGATCCCTAAAGCCCATTATATGACCATCAACAGACCAGTTGATGCCTCTACCTAGTTGAGATAATGCAAGCTTTGGAGATCGGGAACGCTGTGATTGGTACAAGATCAGAGAACATATTATCTCCACAATACAATGACAGATAAATCAATCAAACGAACTAAATTGCTGAGCCCATGAAAATCACAGACGTCGATTTACATCCATATTTTATGCAAAAGACTTCGAAACCTTGATGTGCTCCAAAACTAATGAACTAAATATTATAAAAAAAATCCATGACATAAGTAAAAGCAACTTCCAAAAGTGAAATTAAGGATTCAATAAATCGTTAATAAAGATATCTCAATTATCAAATATTAGGAACAGCGATGTGCTGTTAACTTCATCAAACAACAATAGAAATTAGCTTCCAAGCGAAATGCTGCATCCAGTTCGATATAATCCTCGTTAAATTTTCAACTGCACAACCAGGATTGCAGCTATTACATTAATTTATCTCACAATCAACTCAACTATCCTAATTCTACCTATCCTACAACAAAACACAGCTTAAAAATAAAATATATATATATAAAAAATAAACAAAACAATGCGACATAGAAAACAAGAATCATTCTCTTAAATCTTACCAGCGTCCATTCATTTTCCTAATGCAGCATTTACCAAATAACAAAGTAAGCCTAAATAGATAATTCCACCATACCTCAACCGCATTCTTCTTCCTTCTATTTAAGTTCATGTAGATGAAGGAGACAGCAGAAAAAGTAACGACAGCAACAACGATGAGAACCGGATTGGAACTGAAGGTAGCTCGGAAAATGCACCTCGGAGATTGAACAAAGAGGCCAAGGTCCCGGCACCTTCGACGAGAGCGCAGGGCATCGGGAGGGCGGAGATTGTGAGCAGAGCCAAGGAATTGACGGCGGACAAAGCGGAGGCGAGAGTAGGAGAAGGAGGAAGGAGAATTGAGAGGAAGACATGGATTGAAGGTGAGTGATTGAGGGTGGGAAGAGAAGAAGACCTCCATGGAAGAATGGAACAGAGAGAGAGAGATGGAGTTTGAGAAATGGGAATGGTTGAATTGAATTGAGGATAGAGAGAGAGAGGGGAGGAAAGAAGAAGGGTCGTTGTGTGAGAGACTCTGTACCAGTGGTAGTATTCAGCTGGCTTTCTCTTGGTTGGTTTTTTTTGGCTCATCCACTTCCTGCTGACGTGGAATTTTATGATTATTTTCATTTTTTTGCTTTTTTTAAAAAATTCGAAATAAAAAACTTTTAGTTTAAATTATCATCTTGGAGGAGTTTGGTTGGAGATAATAAGAGAGAGAGTTAGACTCATAATTATCATAGACAAAGTTCACAGAAAAATTCATCTGAATAACGGTGTGAAAAATGTGAGGTTTGTTGGTGAGAAATACGAGTTAATGTAAATAACGAGATAATAAACTTTTTTAATTATTGGTGAACTCAACTATGTGTGAGTTTTTTTATCCATCTAATCCAACTATTTCAAGTTGTCAGACAGCCTCTCGTGTCTTTTTACTCCCACTTACCTTATTTTAGTTTATATATTTTCAATTGTCTAATTTTAGTATGTTTTTTAAATAAATCTTAATTTAGTACTTTATATTAATTTTTGGGTAATTATTTTAAATGACAAAAAGAATTTAAATCCTAAACGAGGTGATAGGCTAATAGGAAAGTTTTGTTGTATTTGTAAATAAGTGGACTCGTTTTACTATTTTTGGAAACAATAGTTGATTTTTTATAGAAATTTATTGATTAATCATTAAAATTTAGAAGAGATTAGTTTTTTTAATAGAATATCAATAATAAAGTTGTGTTAAAATGATTAATGGTAAGATTTGTTAAAGTTAATATTAAAATATGGATGTCGATATCAATATTAAAATTTCAAAAGTAGATGTCAATGAATATTAATGCAAATAAAAAAATTTACAAAAATTATTTAGATTAATAATCAAGTTGTTTATACCCCTAAATAAATTGTATGTTTAGGGCGTTATTTTGAAAATATTAAAATTATTTTTGGCATAGTCAAATAACTCCAAAACACACAACTGATTCCTCAAAATCAATTCAATGTTTAATTTTACGATTTTAAATGTAAGTTTCTTATTATTGAATTTTATTTTGAATTATTAAAAGCATTTTTCAAATAATTTTGAAAATGACAAAAGTGATTTTAACTATTTCAAAATTACTCTAAAACATGTCATAAGATATTGTTATTAGTATATCTATTCCTACTAACTTAATGTCGGGTTTATTTTCCTCTAAACATAATACACCAATGGTAATCGGGTTTCATTTGATTACGTTTTTTTTTTTTTGTTGTTGCTTTTCTACATTTTGTAATCGTAATTAAATGTAGGTCCCACTTCAAAATCGTAATCGGCAAAGCAATTTAATTGTGGAGGAGATAGTCATCAATCTGATTACTTGATGCTCATGTGGGACCCACCCCATCATTTTTACCAACTTTCCATCATTTACACATTTTACCTAAAATCGTATACATATCTATAATCAATATTAATATCCATAATCAGTATAAGTATCAGTATCGATATTGATAATTAATATCACTAATCGATCTCCATATCAATATCAATATGTATCAATATCAAATAATATCATCTTATTAAATAAAATAACACTACATCTTGTTTGAAAATTGCCATGGAAGTAACCAAACACCGATTTTTGTTTTTCTTTTTAAAAATTAAGTTTATTTATTCAACCAATTTTTTTTTCTTTTTAAAAATTAAGTTTATTTATTCATCATATCTTATAATGATTTGCATATTTCTTAAATACAATAGTTGAATTTTTAATCTTAAAAACAAAAGCACCTTTTCGAAGGTTACTCGTTTCAAATTTTTGGTCGTGGGACCTAAATTATCAAAGTTTAATTTTCTTTGGAAAAATAAATTTAAAAATAAAAGTAATGTTTAACCAAAATTAAAATAGTATTTTATCGAAACGTAAAAGAGACTGTTTTTAAAGAATGCAAGAAAACAAATCGATCACATTCTCGAAGCTAATGGATAGAACTTCAATTTTCAGCCATCTCTTCCGAATAATTTTTATTTATTTTTTCTATTTTCTATTTTTCTTTTCTTTTAGTACATTATATATATATATATATATTGAATATTAGGAATGAAAATGACATTGTAGCAATCACTTCTTAGAATTTCAATGTTTACAAAATATTGAAATATTGCCTGAAAATATCTTTTTTAAATAAATAAAATTAATTCAAACTTTTTTTATTAATCTTTTTTATTTCGTTTACCAAGTTTTAAAATGTATAACAAACTTTTTAAATTTTAATTTTATGTTAATAGATGAGTGTGACGTTCCAAATTTAAGAGAAGAATATGAATGAATCAAGATGTTATGAAATCAACAATTAACCAATGCAAAAAATGTATAGATCGACATAGAGATATATGTGGTTCACTAACAGTATGTTCGTTATGTCCATGGGCTAAAGTGAGAACAATTTTATTTATTTGAGAGAATTTTTCATAATACAATACGGCGTCACTAGCTTAGAGAGTTTATATATAGCACTTTTCTGAATCATATGGTTAAAATCGTAAATAACTCATAAATAAATACACTAAAGAGCTTTCGTGTCCGTAGCGTCACATACGGAATTCAAGGTATTTCAACATGAGATTACATTTGAATGAGAGGGATCTTAAGGATATGAAATTATTGTTGAAAAGAGCTTAAAGAGATTGAAAGTTACTATTTATACCGACAAAAATGTATCTTCTATTTTTGTTGCTCGATCATACAAACTTCAAAGTAGGTGTACTTAATTATCTAGGGGATTACAGCAAGACTCTTCAAAATAGCAAATTAGTAGCGAAACAAAGGTTCGCGATCCAAAAAATTAATAAGACATAAAAATAACTTTTTTCCGTTCCAAAGTCCACGAACTTCTTGGATCAAGTAAGTAGATGAATTCACAACTTCACCCAACTTTAAATCCTTAATTAGACATTCTTAAGAAGATTCGATTTTTACTTTCTTAGTTATTCCAACTTTTGCTATATATGCAAAATTGAAAGTGTAGACTATTTTCTTAAATTTTCAATTGCTTTGAGGGGTTTTCTATATAACATCATAATATTCGAGTAGTTATAGCTAACAGGTTTTTGTTCTAAAAGAGTTCAAAGACTACTCCAATAAGCATAATTCGAATTAAACCAAAAGAGATATGGTTCGAATTAATTTAAAGATATCTTTGGAATACATTTTCAAGTGTTTAATTTAAAAAAAAAAATAAATCATCTTAAAAAAGTTAAAGTATTTGACAACAAATCAAAAACAGCTATTGAAGTGTATTTTAAAATGTTTTTATCGAGAGAGTTTAAATAAGTTTTTTGAAAAACATTGTATCGTTAACCCCTTGTTTCTAACCTTGGGATTTGGGAAGATTTCAAATCAATTTCATTATTTGAATCTCTGAAAATTTAAAAAGAGTGAATTGACCTACTTTCTTTTCTTAAATGATTTAAAAACATATATATATTTTTTTTTTGTTTAAACGAAGATAAGAATTTAAAACCATTTAGTATTTTCAAATTTGAAATGATTTCGGTTTAAATTACGATAACCAAACCGAGCATAGGTAAATCCAACCGAGGCTAGAAAAAAAGACTAGGCAAAAAAGTTGTGCTCTTGTGCTCTAGTCAAAACGCACATGACTAAAACATTTCCCATTCAATTTCAAGGTTGTTCAACATTTTGCCTCAACTTTCGCTTCAACTTTTGGCGCCGCCGCCAACAACCTCCCGCCAACTTCAAAATCCCAATCTCCCCTTTCGCTCCGACCAACGGCCCCTTCGGCAAATTCATCGAAAATCCATAATAAACCACACACGCCACAAACGGCCCCACCCAAAACACCCAATGCCCCTCCCACAACCGCCCACCTCTCAACACCGCCGGCCCCAAACACCTCGCTGGACTCAGCCCTACCCCGCCATACCCCGCCCGCCCGGTGATCGTTGTCGACACAAAAACCGCCACCGCCGAACTCCCCGCGATCATCCCACACACCATTGGCAAACCAAGCCGCTCGCTCATCTTCTCGTCGAGCACCACCGTGACTCCGACGTAGAGAACGACGAATGTGCAAGCGAATTCGAGGACGAGAGCCGTGGTGAGGCCAAGGCCGGGAGTGTCGCCGGTGCCACGGATGGTGCAGCCGCCGAGAGAGTATTTGTCAGCTACGTCGGGGCTCATTGCATCTTTGATCATGAGAAAGGCGAGAATGGAGCCGAGGCATTGGGCGAGAATGTAGACGGTGGCGCGCGTGAAGGTAATGACGCCGTGGAGGGAGGCAATGAAGGCGAAGATGGGGCTGAGGAAGCCGCCGGAGAGCGGGAAAGTGACGAGGAGGAAGAGGAAGAGGATAATGAAAACGGCGATTGGGATTAAGAGCTTTGGATCTGATTGGTGTGAGTTCAAGCATGAGATGATGGAAGTTGTTAAGCAAAATATTAGAAGGGCCGTCGCTACTAATTCTGTCATTGCTGCTTTCCACATCTGCATTTCAAACATCCAAAAATCCATTCATTTTCTTTAATTAAATTAGGGAAATTGTGGTAAAAAGTGTTATAAATATTTTTAAAAAAAAGAAAACAACGGTAAGGTTTCAAATTCTATAAATAATAGACACTGATAGATATAATATCTATCAATATCACAATTTATCAGTATCTATTAATGATAGATATAAAATTTTACTGTATTTATAAATATTTTGGTTCATTTTGTTATATTTGAAATCCTCT
>JBBPDJ010000003.1:2371783-2419776 GCA_037974625.1 Cucumis cinereus | reverse complement strand
AAAAAAAAGAAAACAACGGTAAGGTTTCAAATTCTATAAATAATAGACACTGATAGATATAATATCTATCAATATCATATCTATTAATGATAGATATAAAATTTTACTGTATTTATAAATATTTTGGTTCATTTTGTTATATTTGAAATCCTCTATTAGATCTACAAGTTTACAATAGTTTAGTACTCGTTTAGTAACAATTTTGTTTTTTTATTCCATTTTCATACAATGGTCTGCGTCTTTCTTAAGTACAAAAGTTAAATCATTTAGTCAAATTTCAAAACAATGAACACGTTTCTAAAACTTTAATTTTCAAATTTTGATTTGGTTTTGGAAAACGTTAGGAAAAAATAGTTAATAAAGCAAGAAATGTAGAGACAAAACTAAGAAGCTAGTGATATTTGTAGGCTACAATTTTCAGGACTAAAAACAAAAATAAAATGATTATCAAACAATATCTTAGAAGTTAACCACCGAAACATAAAAACTAAACATTCAAACTTATACAATTGATACAATAACTATAATTATGTAATTATTACTCGTATAAATTTGAGGCTATAATTGCAACTACCACCATATTATAAATAATATTGTAATTTGCCAAAAAAAAAAACATAAATATTACCATTAATCTTTCACACAATATTTTAGGACATTTTTTTTTTTGGAAAAACGCCTTTAATTTATAATTTGAAAGTTTATATGCTTAAAAGACACAATTTTGAAAATTTTTAATTTTGTTGAACATACTTTTTTGTGTTAAAAATAAAATTTTCTTATTCTTTTTTCCAATTAAAGTGTTGAGCAATTTAATCTATGAGCTTCGATTTATAACGATTTATTCATTGAATCTTTAAATTTATAAAAAATCCAGTATTTTCACTCTAGTATATAACCATTTAATCTCTATATTTTTCAATTTATAACAATTTAACCATAATCGTAAAAAAAATCATTAATCTTTTTTATTACTAACAACTTGGACTTTGTAGCTTATAAAACATATAGAATTCTTAAATTAGTTTATCGATTACCTATGTAAGAAAGAAAAAACTTAAGTACATCTTAAGCTACGTCTATCTTTATGATTTATTTATTTTTTGTCACATGAATTATCCTATCATAATTTTTCATATGACAAACTCTTATTACATCTTTTTATTTTTTTTTTATTTTTTGTGTGTGATATGCACCCAAGTATTGTTCTTCCATTAAATCTTAACACTAATTTTCAAATTAAATCGTTAGATTTCTCAAAGTATAAGAACTAAATCATTACATACTAAAGTTTAAGAACTAAATTGTTACATATTTAAAGTAGGACTAAATCATTTTAAATCAAATTTCATAAACTAAATTGTTACATCCACGAAACCTCGTGGACCAAAAATGATTTTAACCCAAAGAAAACTATTAAACACAATAGCATAATTTAATATATATATATATATATAATCTTTCAAAAATATATTTAAAACGAAAGTGAACCACTTCATTAATAAAATGAAATGAGACTAATGCTTAAAGTTCAAGAGAATTATACAAAGAGATAGAAGCACCAAGTGACAAAAGATCAGGAGGTGCATTCGAGCATCTCAACTAGATCGACATCCCCTTAGCGCCTTCATCATATCTAGACAACTAAAACTAACGAAATAAACATACCGAACATAAGACCAAGTCTCCAAACAACCCCATACAAGCAAGAGAACTTCAAAACCCTCAAAAGAAAACAAACTAGTATGTAACTAGAAATAACACACTCAACACAGAAAATAATTAGAGAAGGTATTAATGGAAAGAAATTAGATTTAAAACACCATTGGAATTGAAACAAACCTCTTGTGAGAAAAGCTCATGAGTACCAATGTAAAGAAGAAACCTTGAGAGAAAAGTGGAAGAAGAAGAAGTTTGTTCATCAAAGCTTCTTCCTTCTTCCTCCAATGGCAAAGCAAACTCCTCTTCAGCCATTATTGATTGGATCCAAAAAATAAGCAAAAACACAAAATTAATTAAATTTAAAAATATTGATTCAAGCTTTAATTTTTCTTATAAGTGATAACCTTTTTGTGGTTTTTTTGGGCGTGGAGGTCGAAATTTTCTGTGAAGAAAATGACAAATCAATGGCTCATCCTTAAGCTTAGAATATTCATTATTCTCTTGCAAACAAGAATGCATTGCTTTGATCAATCAATTTTCCTCGTTTTAAATACTATTCCCATCCATCTAATTACGTCACTTTGTTTATAATTTGATAAAATATCGAACATTTAATCTCAAAATTGATTTGACAAACTTGAATTCGGTTGAATTATGTTCATTTTAACAATTTTTAGTTCAATTGTTATTGTTTTTTAGTATGATATTTAGTAGCTTCGTTGATTTTAACATTTAGCTTTTTTTTTTTTTTTTTTTAAGTTTAACTAGGGGTGGGAAGTAGCACGATTCAAACTTTTAAATATCTTTACTAGTTGAGTCATATTCACGCTCGCAACTAAACTTTGTTTTAAACTGCAAGTATGAACTATTTTATTAAATTTGTAAATGAATAACATAAACTCAATACATTTATCTACTAGCTCGGCTGATGATTTAAGAATTTTAATTTTTTAAATAACTAAATTGATTTTTTTGTCATGTTTAAAATCACTAAAGTTAGAATTACTACCTAGATATGTAATAAATAAATAAATAAATATATATATATATCAAAATAGACAAAACAAAGTAAATAGTAGCGGGGTATATTCGATTTGGATAAGGCAATCTTGAGCTTGGGATTGTTTTCACATCTGGCTGTTAAATGCCCTTAATCTCCCACCATTTACTAGTTCTGTCTATTCTTTAAGAGGGTTATTAATGTAAATTGCTGTTTGGGTCTATTTCTAACATATCTATAAAAATGTGTCTATGAGCACGTGGATTGCACGTGAGAGAAAAACCAAAGCCTTTTGATTTCATAATTTATAATCAAATACAAGTATATGAAAAAAAACAAAAACAATATAAACCAAACCGAGGATAGCACATTAGCACACAAATGTGTTAATAATTTTTAAATTTGTGCTTTTAATCCCCAAACTTATATTTATGCACATTTTAAGTAAAATTGTAAGAACAATTAGTCGCTCAAACATTTCAATATTGTGAAAGATAGCTAAAACGAATGTGCTATAGCTCTCAATATATTATGGAAATCAAATATGGGAAATTTATCACGTGGGCATGTTCCATGCTCACTAATGTGAGCACAATGCAACTTCGACATCGAGTAATCGAAATCTCACATGTATACTTCATGCTACCTTAACCTCAAGAAATGTTTAGTACAAGCATGAACCGAGCTTGTCAGCAATGAAATTTACTTAAAAAGAGCATCTTTCATGCTTGCAACCAAGCATGAAACAAGCACACATAATAGGAAAATCGAACAATTGAGCATGCTTCGTTCTTGCTTAAGCAAGCATGAAGTGAGCTCATTTTTCCCTATATGAGGAGATTGCAACAATGTCTGCAGAATGCTTCATTCTAGGTTTTTTCTCTTTCTTTTTTTTTTTTTTGGTTTATGTGGAATTTGTTTTACCTAATTTGTAAAAATCCTCAAATGAAAAATATGAGGAGGTGGTTGTTTTTATGTTTTTCTTTTTTTATACTCATGACTCCGTGCAGTTATTCTTAGAAGGTAATCGCTTGAGGCCCTACTACATTTGATTGTCAAGAAAGATAACTCGTAGAATATTAAAACGTCACAGAAGAATTAGCACCCATGGGTAAACTCTGTTAAGATTCTTTTTTTTTTTTTTTTTAACAAAAACTTCTTGTTTTCCACATATGCTTGATTGAAGGAGCTTCCTTTATATTTTATGCCAAAGGGAATGGTAATCAATTCATCTACTCTTAGAGTTAGAGTTGATAGATCCTAGGGTTGAATCCGAAAGGAAATCGAGCTAACTCTCGAGTATAGTTTGATGAACTATTTCCCTTCAATTCTTTTGTTTGAAATGCGTTTATTTCTTCCTTTTCAAGAATGCTTTACCAGCAGTTCAGTTTGGGATTGAAGGAGGAATTGAGGATAGTGCTAAAGGAAGTGGATGCATGTAGGAGCCTGCTATTTGATTTGAATTGGTTTTATATTAGACAAATGAGTTTGTGTCTGAAGTTCATTCATTTATACACCAAACCCAGGCATCTCATTCCTCAATCCTACACTCAGATTTCTTGATGATGTTCGACTTACCAACAACTCCCCCCGCCCCCCACCCCCCTCCTCCTTCAATGCAATCAATGAACCTCTAATGGTGTGAAACTAAATACTATAAGAAGTGAAATTTCATAAATCATCAATCTTCTTGAATAATTTACTTTACATGCACAGCCAAGGTGATTTCAAGTTATGATAACAATATCAACCACATACCCGCAAACACATCAAGAAAAGAACTTGGCCTGGCTATGGACAAAAAAAGCACATACGAAATCTATACGTCACACGACTCCAGATGGCAGTCGAAGGACGAGCTGTCCCCCCAAAACGCTGCAAAATTACAAGACAGAAAGTTCAGTATCAATGTAAAGTTATTGGTTGAATTTTCCAAATAAAGAAGGAAGGCTAACCTCTTGACATAATAGTAACAGAAGTCAGCTAGGATAAAAGTCTGCACAATTTCTGAGATTAGAACCATAGATGGCCATAACCCATAACCGAGAGCTACTAGAAGGTGTCCACGACTATCCAAGACCTGAATATCGAATAGGAGGCAATACCATTATCCATCAATAGCAAATCACAAAAAAGAAATTGTAGACGAAAAAAATAAAGGGATATGAACAATTAGTTGTATATGGCTTAAACGTGGTAGGTTTTGTTCATGTATATTAATTTGTAAATGCATATAACACAGTTAATTCCAACTCCGTTTTTCTTCAGGGAAAAGAAAATCTAACAGGTTGAAGAACAAGAAACCAACGCAGTTAAAAATCAAGATTGTAGAGTTTTCTCAGTAATTTTTACCTTCAGTTTTTTTAAATAACAAAGCATGTACAAAAACAAATCACAAGAATAAAGAGAAAATATCAAACCTGGAGAACCCAATGAGCGCAGCTAAGGAATCTTGCAATGCCCAATGCAAATACATAGTGAGCAGTAAACGGTTCGACAATCTGAAGGTGGAGGGGGGAAAGTTTGGCATTAACACCTCGCCAAATATGTAGTTTTGTAAGGCAAGTAAATTCATTTCGTTATGAAATATTGTACCTTAGTGTTTTGCATCACTCGCAACTGGGGCAACACTGAAACAGCTTCCAGATACACACAAAATGCCCAGAAAACTCTGTTAACAAAGTGATGAGAAGTTGATGGATGAATAAGTAAAGCCAATACAGCACAGGGTACTATCTGCATCCAAAATATAAAGTCAACACATAATAAGCCACAGAAATATGCATCCAATTCAACTCACTATTCCTGCACACGAATTACCAACAAAAAAATTGTTGTTTCAATGGCCACAAGAAGCGTCAATGTTTCATAATGTTAATTGGCTTGGGGTTTTCTCCTCGAATTTACATTTCCCTTTTCAATGAAATTGCTTCTTAGAACAAATAACTAATGAGGTTAATAACGTAACCATCAGAAAGAACCTTCTATCGGTTAGGTAAGGATGACCTAAAATCTAATTGGCTAGTTTCTCCTAAAGATTAGGAGGAAGGAACTTAACAAGCAGAACCTTACCACATAATATAATGCAAAGTTGTCTTTATCCTCCATGTAGCTTGACTTAAGTTTGAAACGGATCATATATATCACCCACAGGGTTGTGGCCAGTGTTGCTAAATCTAACAGGGTGTGTATGTCAAACTCCATAACAAAACTACAATACAACCTCACAGCCAAGAAGATGGCAGTTAATTCCTGAGACTTGAGCGATAATCCTGCAAAACCATAAAATGTTTCACAATAGTATTTTGAAGAGTGAATGCATAGGAGAGAACATCTAGAGCAATCAATAAGCAAAAGGAAGCAACAGGAGTACCCAACTAATTCAAAACAACACGATTTGCAAGAGAAACCAAAACTAACACAACTTAAATGACATGAAACCAAACAAATAACTAAGGTCTCGTGTGATAACCATATAGGTGTTTAAATTGTACTTGTTTTCCTTACGATTTCTCAATCATCTTTTCATCTTTCCAAAGTAAACATTTGAATCCTCAACCAAATTCCCAAACAACTTGAGCTGAAGTTGAAAACATAGACAACAAAACAAAGCAACGAATATGAGGAAGTAATGTTTATAGCCTTAATTTGTTATCAGATGGAGCTTAAATTTCTACAATACAACAACTTGTGCATGTCTGAATAGTGAACTCACAGCCACACAATTACAAGTACAGCCGCTCTAAATAGAACTTATAAATTGCTGCCTCTGCAACGTAAACATTCGAATGAAGATTAAACTTTAAGGTTCCATTCCTTTTTGACAGAGGTCATTTTCCAACAACGAGCAGTTTGGTTCCACTTTGAGTACTTTATTACAGTATGTCAGCGTATTCTTACATACTTTCTCAATAAAAGTTGGGTAACTTTAATCCCCATAGTTCATCTCAGCTAAAGGCCAAATAGAGCTAGATATTAAATAATTAGGGACAAGCGGGCAAAGGTATAAATTCCGAATCCATGATACAAATTTCCACAAATCATGTCACTTATCAGTTCATTTGGAATGAGAATCCATAAATTAATTAACTACGGGCATTTAGCCATAAAAATCCAAGGATTACCAGCACAAGTTCTCTCTTTCGTGAGCTTATAGATGAGAACCGAAATCCCAATTGAGTGCAATGCCTCGGCAGCGACAAATAGATTGTCGTGATCGTGAACGATGAATCGAAGTACCACCAAAGTTACCATGCCAAGCACGACGGCCAAAAAGGCCTTCACCTTCGGCGGCTGTCGCCGGACCCATACCGACACGATGTGGATCGGATTTCTTGCCGGCCTCATGAGATGAAACGACTGTTATCCCTTCTTCTTCTGTAAGGTTGCAGAGCTAACCGGAGGCGGGGGAGGGTTGATCTTCCGTCGAAGTTGAGGTTATGCGGCGAGCAGCCGACGAGGAGAAAAACAGGTGAACCGGCGACGATGAAATTTGATGCGTCCAA
Source organism: Cucumis cinereus (assembly GCA_037974625.1). NCBI lineage: Eukaryota > Viridiplantae > Streptophyta > Magnoliopsida > Cucurbitales > Cucurbitaceae > Cucumis > Cucumis cinereus. Next base: position 2,412,609 of record JBBPDJ010000003.1, on the reverse strand, counting down.
CACTTTTGTGATTTGAGAAAAATATTGCGAGTGGGGCTAAATTGAGTATTCGGGTCAACGTATTCGGATCAGAAAAGTTTATTTTATTTTATTTTATTTCTTTTTCTGTGAGATGATTTCTTTTTGTTTTTTGAAAAGATTGCGCTGTGTTATTTTAGGGTATATAGTAAAATATAATATATTATTTTAAAATATAGTAAAATATAATATATTATTTTTAAACATAGTAAAATATAATATAAATTTTAAAAGTATCTATTAATATATATTATAAATATAATTTAAAATTTTGTTATATTTGATAATATTTTCAACAATATTATTATTTACAATTATTCTCTATTTTAAAATAGTATTATACCTAAATTTATGTGTTATTTTTAGAAATACAAATTTAACCAAAATATTTATAAAATTTAATTATATATTATAATATTTTACTATATATATAAATATTTTAATTTTATCATTTAAAATATTTTTCATAACACCTATTAGAAAAATATAAATTTTGAATGAATATAACTTTTTATTGAGTTAAATTATAAATTTTTGACATAAAATTTAAGAATTACAAAAAGAGACCAAACTAAAGAAGAACTAAAAGATCAAATATGTTTTAAATATACATCTTCTAAGAAAATATTTAAAATACATTTAATGATATTAAAATAAAAATTATTATAGATAAAGTACTGTATTTTTCCAAAATTAAATGGAGTTTTTTCAACCAAACAAATTATTTACACTCGAATCTAAAAAAACAAAAATAAATAAAAGACAAAAATCAATTAATCAAGTGTAAATATTTTGTAGATTTTTCTATTTTTAATAACTTCTCAATTTAATTTAATAAATCAACGCATTGTGTCTAAAAATTCTACACTCGAATCTAAAAAAACAAAAACCAAAACTAAAACAAAGTACTCACTAGGACATACCCGAAGTTTAAATTATCGAAGTCGACAAAAAATATTTAAGTCTTCATTTTACTAAAATATCAATAAAAATATAGATAAAATGTCGATGTTGATGAATATTTTTGGAAAAATTGTAAAATCAATAAATAAATTTAAATGAGTAAATAAATGTTATAAATTGTTTTGAATGGAAAAATATTTGGATATATTTTCAAATATATTTATTATTTTTTGTTGTTTTTTCTTATATCTTGTGATTTTTTTTACTACGTAACAAAAAGAACAGATTGATTAACAACATTGATATCAAACGAAAATGTGACCATATCAAAATATTACGGATGTACCTCAACTAAATCCACATTTTGATTTGTTTCTTTCTTTTTGTAAGAAAAGATGATTAATAAAATAAAGGTAAAACCCTAAACCCTTAATCTCACAGTCCTTTTTATTTGTTTAAGATGCAATGTCAGTTACACTAATGACAAATTACGGAATGACAAATTACAAGAATGAGCATTAGACTCAATAACGAGATGAAACCACGAAGGAAAATCCACCAATCCACCTATCCACCACCCCATTTGAAGATGTCCACTTAGCAAATCAATTATCAACTTTGCCACAAGGATGCATAATAAAACAAAGTCTTAATAGAAGACTCGTCCTATAATCATGTTCAGAGTATCGAGTTAGTATATAATAGAATATGTACCATAAAATATAGAGCAGAGCATCGAACATAAAGTATTTAGTATCGCTTAAGCGTATAAGCTACTTTTAAGAACGAATTGATAAATTCAAAAGAAGTTGATACAAACAAAAAGTCACTTTCAATTCGCTACCCTAACCATTATCCCGCCAAACTGCACCCAACCCCGAACCCGCCGCGCGAAGCACAAGAGGCACAACATCCAGCTTGATACCACCGGCGGCCGGCGCACACCATCTGATAGCAGCTTCCGTGTCCGACCGGCTCACACGCCTACACGCACGCGACCCATCGATCACCCCCTCCTTCCTCTGGTTGGCTTGGAACTCCCCAATATAATAAAAAACCCGCTCAGCTCTCTGAGAAGCAAGAAAAATTACGGGCGTATCCTAAAACCCTAAACCCTTCATTTTATATTCTTCTCCTTCTCTCCTCCCGTCCTCCTTCCCACTGTCGCCTCGTCGTCACCGCCGTCGTTACTCCTTCGCTCTGAACAATTGCTCTGCTATAGCATAATGGACCGTATGTCTCCTTCGCTCTGAACAATTGCTCTGCCATAGCATAATGGACCGTATGTCACCCTTCAATGGTATTTTATCATTCTCATTCACTGCTCTGCAATGGTCTGCGAATCTTAATTTACTTAGTTCGAGCTTATACTTGAGTTCGATGCTAAATTTACTAGGTAGATGGAATTTGATATGTTTAGAACATTATTTTATGATTGGAGGTTTCGAGTACAATTGCATTTTTTTATTTATTTCGGATATAAGTCTTGTTGTTAGGAGCATTATAGTTGGTGTCAAGAAAGCTAAGGGTTAAAATTTGTAAAGCTTCCTAGTTTAGCGTGAAATTTGGGACGTTATAGTTTCTCTCACTTTTGTTGAAGAAGACAATATTGTCCACTTTGCTGACATATTGGACATTAATTAGTTTTTTCTTCTGTTTGTTGTTGAAGAAGACACTATTGTGGCCGTGATTACTAATATCACCTGATAGGGGTTGTGAGTGAGTTTCAATATTTGAAACCCCTAAATCAACCTAGCCATCTCACATGCCATCTGTCATTATTTTTTATTATTTTGAAGGGTCATGTCACTCAAATTGCAGCTGCAAGTGAATCTAGCAGTGATTTAGAGGAAGTTGTTATTGGTTGAGGTAGAGTCAAAAGAGAAGAATTCAAAGATGAAGAGTAAAAAGAGGAAGCTAAAGAGTCCTCTAGAAACCGTGAGGTCTTCCAAGTCTGCTCGAGTTTTTATCCCAACGGAAGTGGAAGTTGTTGATGAAACAGAACGAGTAGAGAAGTTGGAGCAAAGAGAAGTGTCTCAAGAGTCTGAAGATTGTCCATGGAGGAACTTGGAATTGATTTTGCTTGTTCAGAATAAAGAGATCGACAAACAAAAGTTTGTTTCTTCACACTTTATCTTTGCATATATGTTTGGGTTTAATTCCTTAGTTTTGCTTGAAACCACTGTAAGTTTTTAATGTTATTTGGTGTTTGAATGCAGGAAGGTCGAAGCAATTTTCAGCTTTGTAAACTCGAAGTTGAAAGAGAAAAGTAAATATTATGATACGGTAAAAGTATCACGCTTGATAAGTTTTCTCAGTGATTGGGTTCAGTCATTGTTGATATCATCTGAAAAGAAAGTAAAGAATGATGCTGCAAAAAATATTAACACAGTTTTTGAGCCATGCTTAGATTATAGATGCTGGGAGGTTTTTAAATTTTGTTTGGAAGAATCAGTGAAAACACACATCACTTTGAACCTCTCAAAAAATCTTTTGCATGCCTTTTGTGTTGTTACAAGGCATGCAATATCCTTACTAGTTGCTTCGCTGAGTTCAAAAGAAGAGTTATTTGGTGGGGATTGTTTCAAGTTGTACAATATTGTGCTTGACTGTGTTTCTTTAGTCTTTTCAACCCACTTGGGTCTATCCAATGAGAATTTAGATGCTTGGATTTCTACAATTGATGCAGCGCTTGAGTTTCTTCACATAATTTATGTAAATTGCTTGGAAGGTGGAGATGTAGGCATTTTTGCTATTAAATTTTCCTGTAGGATGCTTGAGCCTTTTGGTAAATTTTTGTGGATTCACCCTACCAAGAAAACTGGATTTCACAATTTTGTCAATAAGCTTTTGGAACCATTACTGCAATTAGTGCGTGACATAAGCCTTAAACCTGATGGATACAATCATTGTTGGACAAGAACATTGATGAAGTTACTTGAAGAAGTTTTATCTCATGCTTTGTTTCATACTGTGCATATTGATGGATTTTTGTGCTTACATGGTTCAGGGAAAGTTATGAAATCCCATGATGAGAAATTAGAAGAGTCCAAAGCACATATTAAGAGCTACCATAGACATTTATTTGATAAAGTGCAAAAACTAGTTGCAGGAAAGAAGTTTTTGGCATTGGGTGCACTAGGAGAATTGTTTCATGTGCTTGTTGTAAGAGTTAAAAAGGTGAGAGGGGCTTCAATGTTATTTGAGAACGCCAAACTGAATTACAAAATGGGTTGTTTGGGGCCTTTGAGGGATGGTATATCAAGTCATGCATCTTCTGCTCTTCAAGGAAGTGTTGATGGACTATCAGAAAAAAGCAATAATGAGAGCAATTTGAGTACAGAAATAAGGAGGTCTCTTTTTGAGTTTTTTGTACAGATTTTGGATCCTTTACTTCGGACCATAGAACTCATTAGCTCCGAGATTAAAGTGGGATCAACCTTGTCAGATGTTCATTGCTTACTCAAATCAATAAATAATGTACTTGGAAGTTTTATGAAGGAAAAGGTGTACTTGAAAACTGAGGACAATTCTGAAGGAGCTTGCCATAATTTCTTAAAAAAGGTGTATGATACAATAATGTTGGTTTCCTCTCATTTATTATTATTATCAAGACTTGAGATAGAAAACAATATAGACCTAGAAGTCTTTGTTTTAGCAGCAAATGAGATACTGGTGACTCTTGGTTATCTTTTGGAAATCGAATATGATGTGATTGGGAATGATTTGGTGAGCTTATGGATGCTGATCCTTTCTTACTCTGCTTTTAATGTTTCTTTCACAAGCATATCTAAACAACACTCGTTAACTTCCAAGATTCAAGAGCTTGGATGTCAACTGGTTGTGTTATATGGTCAGCTGCGGCAGGTTAGTATTAAGACTCTGAATTATCATCTGAAATTTGTCTTGATTTGTTGTCATATTATTTCCCTAATATATTTGTTTTTTGTTATATAACTTAGTTTGGTATTTTTTTTTACTTAATCTAAAATTTTAATATAAAAAACCATGGTCACTCCTTTTTTTTTTTAATATATATATATATATATTTGCTATTGTAGGTCAACATCAGTATTTTTGCTCTATGTGAAGCTATGAGGGCAGTGATATCAAATGAAGGTGAAACTGATAAAGAATATGCTAGCTTTATGACTTCTTTAGGCCATGAAGCTTATGGAAAATCAGTCGGGATGTTACTTTCTTCCCAAGAAATAAAATTTGCAATTCATAAAGCCATTAAATATATACCCGAAGGGCAAGCTAGCGGAATTGTTCAGCAGTTAACTGATGATGTCACAAAGACTTTAGGATGGTTGAAACGGTGTAATATGAACTTGATTATAAGAAACAAGACATGGGGCTCAGATATGCAATCTGTGCTTCTTGGGAGAGGGTTATCTGAAATATATGCTCTGATGTTGGATTCACTAATGGTCACATCTGGGAATGCTTCCCAAGTTGGAACTTCGATTGCAAACTTGGTTTCAGTCATACGTCCTTGCATGAGTAGATTAGTTGGACTAGAGTCAGATGGTGCCAAAGCATTCTTCGGTGCTGTCATGGGAAAAACATGGGATGATTTGGTTGCAAATGAAGAAAATTGTCTCGGATTTGGAGTGACTAGTCATTGGGTCTTTGTTTTCTTCTTTCGCTTGTACATGTCCTGTCGGGGCCTGTACAGGCAAGCAATTAGTCTGATGCCCCCAAGTTTGTCTAGAAAGATGTCAGCAGCAACTGGAGACTCATTCATGGTCTATTCTGCTTGTGATTGGATGCAGAAGACTGATTGGAGCGATGAAGGATATTTTTCATGGATAACTCAACCTTCAGCTTCTGTTCTTGTTATTGTTGAATCTGTTTGTAGTCTTTATCATCAAAGCACCAACGTGGGTTGGTACCCTTTAATTTATGTCTTGCTTATCATGGCTCTTCAGAGGTTAGTGGATTTGAATAAGCAAATAGGTTCTCTTGAGTATTTGCACCAGAGAAGTGAAAATTTGATGCAGGTTGAGGTCCTTAGTGATGATGACCTGTCAGTGTTACAGAAAAAGATAAAAAAGTTTGGAAGGCTTGTCTCTGTTTTGCGAAAAGAAGCAGAAGATCTTACTGATTTCATGATGGGGCATTTATCTTTAGTAGCTAAACGTCAAATTTTGAACTCAACTAAACGAAATGCAACTTCAAATGATAAATCTACTGAAATGCTTAGTGAAATTGATGAATGGGACTTTAGTATTTATAACGTGAATAAAAGGTCATTTCCCACAGCAGTTTGGTGGATTATTTGCCAGAATATTGATATTTGGGTGAGTCATGCTGCTAAAAAGAAGTTAAAAACGTTTCTTTCTTTCTTAATTCCTACGTCTCTTCAGTTCTTAGCAAGCAATCATACTAAGATTGGAACACAACAAACCTACGGATATCAGCAGCCAAAGAAAGTGTCACTGCAACAGATTTCATCAGCTGTTCTAAGTGATCCCATCTTTTATGAACACAGAGTAAGACACTAAAACAAATACTACTCACCCTCTCAGTTTCTTTGTATTTCAAGGGAAAAAATGAACATTTTATTTTTTAGTGTTGGTTTGCACACGATCGTCGATGTCTTTTGAAGGTTTCATTGCCGTCAATACCTTCTGTCTATCTAATTTCTTTTTACCAATTTCTTAGGGTTTATGAAGTTTATATATCACATGATGTTAACACTGTCTATTCTACTAGTTTGTACACAGGTTTATGCCATCGAGGTTTTGTCGTGAGTTGAAGTCTTCATTATTATCGTCATTTCATGATATTAATAGAAGTTCGGCTGATTGGATGGAGGTGATAGCCACACTCGAGCGCTTAACTATAGGCGTTTGCAGTGGCAAACGTACTCCTGATGATAATCTCCTTGCAAAAGCAGTTAATCTTTCTTCTGATATGTTGCACACAGAAGATTGCAAGTTGAAGGGTGATTCATCTGAAAGCAATGTTGGAATTAGAGATTGTCAGCATCTGATTAACCTTTTATGTCTGATGCCAATGGGGAATATGAGTTCAAGGTCCTTTTCCCTTTATACGACTCATGTTCTTGAACTTGAAAGGTATGCATTTTTCGTGTCTTCTTTGCTCTTTCTTCCTATTAATGGTGCCTGCAGATGTTTCTTAGTTTGCAGGATAATGTAGAACTCACTCTTATACTGTAAGACGCGTCTTGTTGTATGTCGTTTTGATATCTATGCTATTAATTAGACAATAAATAGTGGAATAACAAAACAATCTCAAGTGAATCTTGGAAGCTGGTTTGTTTTGTAGTTTCTTGGAGTGTCATAGTTTAGAGCCTTTGATTTTTTATTTTTTTATTTTTACTTTTATTTTGTTTTCCAGGATATTGGTGAATGCTTTATTAGATAATCAGACTGCTCTATGTTCAAATCAATTTGAACTCCTCAAATTGTTTGCATCTTGTCGGAAGACCTTGAAATATATATTTATGGCTTACTACGGGGCTGATAATGGACAAAGGTCATCTGTTCCAATTCCATCTGAAAATCAATTTCCTGTTTTATGGCTTTTCAAGTCTTTGTCACTTGTTAATCAAATTCAAGAAGTTTCCCCAGAAGGCACTGACAAACAAATTAAGGACATCCTCTTTTCATTGATGGATCATACATCATACGTGTTTTTAACTTCTAGCAAATATCAATTTAAGGAGGCTCTCTGCATAAGTGTAAATGACAAAAAACCCTGCAAGGAGCAAAACCAGGACGTGTGCCAAGAACAAAATGATGGAGATGATTTATGTTTAGATTCCATTCACAGTGTAGAAGTATGCAATAGTGCAATTCAAATGAGCAACAGTCTGAAGGAACAGGTGGAGAGTGAACTTATCTCTCTGAAGAAGTCTAATTTTGCAGTTGGAGATGCTAAAAATAGAGTAGATATTTGTAAATTTAATTCTTTAGGTTCTTGCCTTAATGGATTTTTATGGGGCCTAGCATCTGTTGTTGACCATACTGGTTTGAGAAATGGTAACCATCGCATGAGATCAATGAAGTTGAAACGTGAATATAGTTCTCAACTGAACCATTGCATGAATGCAATTTCAGAATTATTAGGCCTCATCTTGGAAATGTTTCTTGATAGAGACAGTCAATTGCACACAAAATTGTGTGAGTATCAAGCTGCTCAAGACCTAGAATCTTCTTATTGTGATGACGACAGTGAAAATGTTAGCAAAAAAAGGAAAAGATTGAAATTGGAAAATAAAAGCAGTTTTGCTTTTATTCTCAACGATGCTAAGTCAATTGAGATGCAATTCTTGAACCAACCCTTTTTGCAAGGTCTGCTGCAAGGTTCTTACCCTGAAGTTGCGTTTGCACTTAAGCAGCTATTTCTTGCTGCTTCAAGAATTCTGAGATTGCATAAGCAATATGATACCACTCCTTTGTCATCAAGTTCTATGACCATCCTAATTGGCATTTCCAGATTCTTGCTGCTTGAATTTGTGGATATGGTTGATGTGCCACAACCATTTTTGCTTGCATGCTTGGATGGTGTTCTAAAGTATTTGGAGGAATTAGGCCATCTGTTTCCTTTTGCTGATCCCGTGCAGTCTAGGAATCTATATTCTGAACTTATAAATCTACATTTGAAAGCTGTAGGAAAGTGCATTTGTCTACAGGGAAAAAGAGCTACGTTAGCATCCCATGAGACGGAGTCCACTACAAAGACTCTTGATGAAGGATTTTTTAAAGTATCTTCTTTTCCTGGAGTCTACTGCATGGATGAATTTAAAGCTTCATTGAGAATGTCATACAAAGTGTTCATAAGGGAAGCCACGGAGTTGCATCTCTTATCTGCAGTTCAGGCTATAGAGAGAGCTCTAGTTGGAATGCAGGAAGGTTGTACAACGATATATGGATTATATTCCGGAAGTGAAGATGGGGGAAGGTGTTCCTCTATTGTTGCAGCTGGTGTTGAATGCTTGGATTTGGTACTTGAATTTGTTTCAGGTAATTTTTAATCACCATGACCTTGTTTGTTTTATTTTCTTCTTAATGAAAGTTGTTTTTATTTAGAAAATGAAAAATTGTACAATGTGCTTTGTTTTTTTGACGGAGTTCTTGAGATTCTTCTTTTCCGTCCCTTTAAATGGATAGTCTTATTAAGTGTCTATGATGGCCACCTAACTAGGATATGTCTTACAAGTTTTCTTGACATTCAAGTGTTGTAGGGTTGGACAGGTTGTAACTAAAGAAGAGTGGTTTTAGCATGTATTGTAGGGTTTATGCCTTTTTTATTTGTATGTTACTTTACCATGGTCTCATATGTTGCATTATCTGTATGTAGGAGTAGGATCAATTAAGCTGAAAGGTTATTATTCAAATCAAAATAATTTTGTTATGCAACTTAATTTTCTTCTTTTTCTTTTTTAGGACGTAAATGCATGGGTGTGATTAAAAGACACAGTGAGAGTTTAACTGCTGGTCTGTTGAGCATAGTTCTACACTTGCAAAGTCCACAAATTTTCTATGTAAGAATGATTGCCATGAAAGAATGGACTGATCCAGATCCGGGATCAGTCATTCTTATGTCTATTGAAGTTCTTACAAGAGTTTCAGGGAAGCACGCTCTTTTCCAAATGAGCGTTTGGCAAGTTGCACAGTGTTTACGCATTCCTGCTGCACTTTTCGAAAATTTTTCTCTTAAGCTCCCAGGAATTGCCATTGAATCAGAATGTTCGTTGGTCTCAGCTCAGGAAACCTCCAGTGTAGTTGTAACCATGAGTAATTCTACTATAGACAAACAATTCACAATAGATATTTTTGCTGCCTGCTGCCGCTTATTATACACTATTCTCAAGCATCATAAAAGGTATGATTTAGCATCGAGAATTTAATTGTAAAGGTAATTATTGGAGTGTGTCTCCGAGAGTGTTAATATTTGTCCTTTGTTCGATCATTTTCTATTGGCGATTTAGTCATGCTCGATGATTGGATACAGTACCAGTTTCATTATGTTTCATCGCAGATAATCCTTGAAATATGTTGTAGTTCATTTAACTACATAAAGTACAACTTATTCCAGTTTTAACAATTGATTGTAATCTTGTCTTGTCAAGCTAGAAGCATGAAGATAGTTGCTTTTTGATGTTTTAAGTTGATTGAACTTGCACCTTGATATCACTCCTCTAGTAATTCGTTGTGATCTTTGTAGATTGCTGTAACTGTTATTTTTTTCTCCTCTGTTATACGCTTGTTTTATGTTTCTTGAATCAAATTGGTGTTAATTGTAGGCGTCAATTTTGATTCTTTTATTGTGCCTTAGCGTAAAACCTTTGATTCTCGAACTAATTTCTTCATTGTTCATAGTGAGTGCAAGCGTTCCATTGCTCAACTACAGGCATCGGTGTCTGTTCTTCTTCATTCCCTTGAAAGTGTAGATCCGGACCCAAAATCTATGGGTGGTTACTTTTCATGGAAAGTAGAAGAGGGAGTAAAGTGCGCATCTTTCCTCCGAAGGATTTATGAAGAGGTTTGATATCTCCATCAATGTTTCTTATTATCTTTTTATGACCTGTGTTCTACAACCTAAATAGCATCAGCATTTCTGTCTCTCATTGCCAAGACTTATTCTATTCTGCTGACTGCAATCAAGTCTTCATACGTTCAACTTTTGATCAAATGAGCATGTGGTTGTAAATGTTCAAGTTTTTTACTTTGACCAATCTTGTACTGGTAGAATTAGTGTCATTGGTTTCTCCTATACTATAACATTATGTTCTGAGCTACAATGAGCATTTAAGATGGACTGCATTCATTTTTTTTTTTTTTTAAATTGCTACGAAGTCCATGTATTCTTTCCCATTCCCCGAATATGTTATTTGTGAACTTTCCAATAAACTTGTTGGAATTCTTCTTAATGACAAATGATCTTGTGGTTGGTTACGCTGTTGAAATGTTTTCTCAGTCCGGCTAAGTACCCTTGGTAATTAGATCGATAATTTAAATCGTCCCTTTTGTTTTTTAAGTGACATAACCCTTTTCTGTTTCCTCGACACAGATAAGACAACAACGGGATATTGTAGAGCGACACTGCTCCCTATTTCTTTCAAATTACATTTGGGTTTACTCGGGACACGGTCCCTTAAAATCTGGGATTAGAAGGTTTGGATCCTTTTACTTCTAAGAATATTTTTATTAAATTATAGCTCTACAGTCTTTCTAATATGTGTAGTCTTCCTAATATGTGTATGTAACTAATCCATTTATCTCGGCATAAACAGTCGCTGAGTTGTTAAAAAGTGAAACTATTTGGAAAGTTAAAATGCTGTATTCTTTTAACTTTATCTGAATTTGATAACATTTTGATTGAGCACATTGCTAACATGGGATGAATGCTTAACTCATTATCGTAAATTCGACAATTCAACTGCAGGGAAATCGACGAAGCGTTGAGGCCTGGTGTCTATGCTCTTATAGATGCTTGTTCAGCAGAGGATCTTCAATATCTTCACACTGTATTTGGCGGTATGTATCGCGAAATTGATATGGTTTGTAGAAAGTAGACACCTAATTTTTAAAAGACAAAGATGAATGTGCAGAAGGTTAACATTACTAATTTTTGTGTGGTTTCTGCAGAAGGTCCATGTCGAAACACCTTGGCAACTTTGCAGCAGGATTACAAACAATTTTTCCAATATGAAGGAAAAGTATGATTCTAATATAATACAGAAATAATTCCTTTCTACCTTCGTGAGAAATGAGAGATCCACAAAAAAAGAAACCTCAAAAGGAGTGGCTGTTTGATTGGATAACACTGCCTAACACAGAATCCTAAGGTAAAGTTAATGTATAACACAGATAATGCCTTGACCATGGTTGAATTTTTGTGTAAATAAATTTTAAAAGTTGTCAGTTTTCCTTTTCCTTTTTTCCAAGTAATCTAATCCATTCTATATACTATTCGATTCTACATTGTATAGTACATAGCAGTTTGTTCTGCAGTTTTGTCTAATTATAATTTATACACCCCTTTGGATTTACCATCGGTCTATGTTATATATTGATCCCTAAATTGTTAAGTTGATTTATTTTGTTCACTCAATTGAATTCATACATTGCATTTTGATTCTTGAACTTTCAATGGGCATATTTTAGCGTGCTTGTGTATCTAATATTTAATCTCATTTTGAACTTACGTGGCTTAAAATCGTACTCATTTAAATAGTTAAAGTAAACTTAACTCAGCAGTAATCTGACACGACATTTATCTTAAAGGTGAAAAGGTTTGATCCTACATCTCCATAAATGTTGTACTCAACTCGAAACAATTTACGGATCAAGTGTTTAATTTAAAGGAAAAAAGTTGTTTTGAAAATAATTGAAATGTCATTCAATCACTCATATTTTATTCCATCCATTTTTATCAAAAGTGTTTAAACAAAAATGAGTTTTTGAAAAAATATTTTTTTTAAGTCAATTTAAACCGATCTTAAAATTATACTTAAAATTTTTGGGGTCAAAATAGGATTTAACATTGGTATGTTAAGGGATTATATACTTTTAATAAATTATTTTAAAAGTAGAGTTGCTTTGAAACTAATGTCCAAAACATTCAATCTTTTTAAAAGTAAGTGGCTTAATTTTATTAGATGTGAACTTAAAAAAAGTAAAGTTAAATGTTGATCCCATGAAATTTTCTAATTTCTTATTTTTGTTGTGAATTTCAAAATAACAACTTTTTGTAAAATTACTTTTCAAACCTTCCTCTCTTTGTATGTGTATGTATGTATATATGATTTTAGTCAAAAATCATCGATAAAAATTAAAAAAAAAAAAAAAAAAAACTAATGTGGAAATTCAAAGTCTACGAATCAATCCGACACAAATTTATTTTTATTTTATTTTATTTTGTTGAGAAGATAAACGACAAGATGATTAAAGAATTACATGAAATAAAATTAAAGATTCAAACCACGAAAAATAAGGAGAAAAAAAAAAGAGAAGAGAAGTCGATTACTCTTTCATAGCTTGTGAAGGTAAATAACGAACTTGGAGGAACTAGCTATTTAGAGTTTTATTAATTATAAATTTAAATATTTATAATTTTATTAATTATAAACTTGAATATTTACAGTTTTATTAATTATAAACTTGAATATTTAGAGTTTTATTAATTATGATTCTAATATATATCCAATTTTTATGAACTTTTTAAATACAACAATACAAGTTTATAGGTTTATTCTATACAAAATTAAAAGCTTAGACTCAATTTGATGAACATTATATTTTTTATTTTTTATTTTCCATTTCTAGGTTTCTCTGCTTATTATTATTATTATTATTATTATTTTACTGTCTGTCCATATTTTCAAAAACTAACCAAAATTTTGAAAAGTAATAATTCATCGTTTTTAAGAATTTGTTTTTTTTAAAAAATTTGACTAAAATTTTACCTTTTCTACTCAAAAGATATACCTATCGTTATAAAATGTCAAAAACTAATTACATAAATAAAAAAAAATATCGATAAGACTTTTATCAATATTTATTAGAAATAAACTTGTATCAATCTCTATTAATGATTATTTATATCAGATTCTATCAATTATAGACTTGTATAATTGATTATCATTTTATAAATTTTTATTAATATTTATCATTGTTTATCAGTTATAAATTTTTATCAATATCTATCTCTTATAGACACGGATAGACTTCTATCAATATCTATCCAAGCGTTAGAAATGTAGATTTTTTTTCAATTTTTTCTATATTTTGAAAGCTATCCCAATTTAATTTTAAAAAATAACTTTTAATCATATTTTTGTAGAGCTGAGAGATAAAATATTTAGGTGCATTCCGGATGCACCTAAAATATTATAGCTCAACCGCCGTAGCATCTGTAACATTAAGATATTTCTTTCCCACAACTTTTGAGAAAAAAAAAAAAAAGAAAAATACCTAACTTCATACCGCCACCAGTCTCCGCTATAAATACTCACTTCTCTCTCTCTCTCTTCAATTCCCTGTTATCTTCCATTTTCAAACCTTCAACCTCCTCTGTAAAACTCGCCATTGTTGACAGTTCAAAGATCGTGAAAAATGACTTATTGCTATGGATGTAAACCACGCCCTTCCGGTCCACTTCCCGGCCCTATCCTTCTGCTTCTCGCCGTAGTTTTCATCTTGATCGGCTTGTCTTCCCTTTTCCCCTCCGAACCAATCGACTTCTCCGAATTCCAAATCAATTGGCCTCTTCTCGCCGTTCCGATTCTCATTCTTGTTCTTGTTCGCTGCTTATCATCCATGGATTCTTCATCCAGGTACTATGCTTGCCCTTGCGATCGTGGCTGGAAGATGAACTGTCGGTGCGGCCGTGGCAGCGCCTGGTAACTGGTAAACCTAATTTAATTGATATTTCGTCTCATCATATACTTAATCGTTGTTGTAGTGTAAATTATAAAGCGGCGGATGAGATTGTGATATGAATTGTGATGATCGTGTTAAAGGATTATGATCGGTAAGGATTGAATAAGGTGTATATGAAATTGAATTATGATGATAGTGTGTTTGTTTGTTTGTTCTTAGACTACATTTGAACTGTAAAATTTTTGTGGGTTGGAGATAATCGATCGACTCTTAGACCTTAGAAGTTTTTGGATTTACAAATGATAGTATATAAGGTAGGGGTGATTTTGGATATTTTTAACGCCCTCGTCACGGCCGGGCCGAGGATGGGTTATAAGTTTAGTCGACAAATTTATGATGTTCATACCATTGAACCAAGATAGGTTACATATCTATAGTTAATCTAAGATTGGATTTGAACTCAATCATAGAACTTGTTAAATAATTCTTTTTTTCAAATATTCTCAAATTTTATACTAAACCTCATGCCAAAATTTATATATTTTTAATTCTTTTCAAATTTGGTTATTTTTCAAATATTATATCAAAATTTAGTAATTTTTTAAATCTTTAAATAAATTTTTTACCAAATTAGATGTAATGTAAGAATTGAATATAATATTTGATAAAATAACCATTATTGATCGATGTCTTTCGAAATGTACCGAGAAAAAATGTTTTAAATATGAGAACTCAATTCTTGAAATAAAATGGAATTAAGATTTGTATACATAATTCAAGTACTTCCATGTCCATCAACTTGTACCTTTGTACAAAAACTATATATTAAAATAATTGTGGTATTGGTTTATTAATGTAATCCATCTTTTGCAGTATTATATTAATGTTATTAAAATAATTAAGTATGGGACTTTTATATTATATTGTTGGAAAGAAAATATTATTATATTGATAAGTACAAGGAATTGATTTTAACTTTTTTTTATAATAACTCTGTCCTTTCAAACCTTTTAAAATTATGATAACTATTTGTTGTTTTAGGAAGAAAAATCTCTTTTAATAATTATAGCTTTTAAGAAATGAGAGAAATGGTTAAAATTCTTAAATCATCGATGAGTAAAGATAAATTTAATTACTTCCATCACTAATACTCTCACTCACTCGTAGGCTTGAAATATATGAAAAGTTGAACAAGTGGGAATCAATTTTAATTGAAGATGAAACAGTGTAGGGTTTAAACACTAAACTTTTATGGATTATCTGCTCTGATATCATCTTAATCACTAATTAATCCCAAAGCTTAAGTTCGTGGGTAAATACAAATTTAATTAATAATAATAATTATTATTATTTTGGAGAATGAGGTTGAACTAAACTTGATATTGAAGCTAATTGGCAATGAGTCAATTCAATCACATTCAAGAAATTGGTATGAGAAAAAATAAATAAATAAACAAAATTGAAAAAAGGTGGGTGGTGGATGGACAATAGAGTCAATTGGACATTAAAATAATGGATATGTTGGTAACGTTTGAGTGGTTCATACAAACTTTCTTCCTATTAATAATGCATCAGTGGAAACCCTAAATTTGATTAAATGAATAGTTCTCCTTTTGTTTGGAAATATATATATATATATATATATATATAAAGAAAAACAAATTAATTTCGATCATTATTTCATAAGCAACACCATTAGAAAATCGTCAAATCGATAACGGCTTAATTAATATAATTATTTAAGTGTGCTAGAAATTATGAGGTATGTGATTCAAATCGTCAAATATAGTATTGTTTAAGTAACGGTATAAATTGATTCAATTAATATAACCTACAAAATGTAGAGTCGTTGATTTTTCTCCTATAATCGTATTGAGTTCGGTAAAGAAACATAAGTGGGGCAATGTTAACAAATATCTTATTGCACTAAGCTATCATGAACATGTTAAGGGATTTAGACCTTGAGACCTTTGATTGAGATGAGTATATAAATTTATTTATTTTACATTTTGTGCAATCTTTCTTTTAAAAGTAATTGGTTGCAATTTAAGATCTTTAGAATTATCATTTATACGTCAGATAATTTTGCCTTAAGAATAATTGTTTTATTAAGGAAATTAAAAAAACTTTGACAATAGTTGTAGAAATTTAAACTTTCATATGATAAAAATTAAACCCTTAAACTCGTACAAATGGTTATAAATTCTATAGTATATAAATTTGAGGGTCCAAGTTTAGTGACTCAATTTATGAAAGTTTAAGGATATAACAGCAAACATCACTGTGTTTAAAGGAAAGTTTTGCAATTTAAAAGTTTTATGACCTTATTCATACGTTAATAAACCCCCCACAATAAGGTTGAAAATTACATACTTATACCATACATATCACAAGCTTTGTAAGATTAGCCAGCTTTCAATGGAATGAGGATTGATAATAAAGCAAAACCAGAATGAGGAGGACCAAAATGGCAATAGTCCAAGGTGAGGCACCTCGGTGAGCCGACCCGGTTGGCGATCGGCGAAATCCGAAGTTGATAAGTTGACCCGAGGAATATGAATACATGAGGAAAATAACCAAGATGGGGAACAAGAAAAGAATCAGCTGGAAGTTTCTATTCATTTGAGCTTCTTCATAACCAGTGTTGAAGTGAGAAAACCAAAGCAAAACAATGACAATGCCAAAAATGATGAGCAATTGAATTGGTGGAGAAGAAACAGAGCCTAGGGTTTGGCCTCGTTTCCACTCTGAACCTCTTGTTTTTGGATAAAACAAATCCATTTCTCACTTGAAAATTCTATAGTGTCATGAAATAGAGAGATAGAGAGGGAGACTATAATATTGGGTTGTGTTGGTTTTGGGATATATTCTTTGAGTGTTGCCTCAGTCTAAGGTCATTAGGCTGTGTGGACTGATGCCTATTGGACACTCAAGTTCTTGATGCCAAGTTTGCATTTAGATTAAGTAATAAGATCCTATTTCCATCTCAAATGATCTGTGTTTTAAACACTAAACACAGATCATTTGAGATGGAAAGAGGATCTTATTACTTAATTAAACACTGATTATGAGAATAAAACAGACATGGCAAACTTATTTTCAACCATCTCCAAAGTGTTCGTGGTTCAGTTTGAACCAAAAAGGTCGATTTTAGGTATATACTAAACGGGCGTGCGTTAACTCCATACCGAATTGAACCAAATGATAAATATTAGGTTTTGTTTGGTTATGTTTTCAGTTTTATATAATGTAATACATTTTAAAGAAATTTGGAAGTATAAAAACACAAACAGTTCAAATCATTTCGATTTTTTCGATTAACTGATAGAAACAGTTATGTTCGACTTTCAAATCCAAAATTGAACCCTGTCATTTAAAAAATATGGTTTCCTTCACCATTCTAAACCCAAACAAACCAGTACTCAATAAATAAAAATAAAATAAAAAAGAAGAAGAAAAAATATTCAGTTTGACTCGATTTGGTCAGTTTAATCGATGCCCCAAGTCACACGTTTCCAACAAATCTAAAAACTATGGATGAAAGGTTTGAATCTGGAAGAAAAATGAAAAACAGGAACATTACATTACGCAACAAGATACACCTTTGATCTCCTCTTCGGAGTCCCAATTTCTCTTGCTCTCTTCTAAATTTTTATCCACGGTTGTTTTCCCTACATTTCGTACATTGCAAGTATTGTAGGGGCTAGCAATTACAAGTTCAAATCAGGAACAACGTTTTAAGCTATTTTAAGTTATTGTAGGTGCTAGCAATTACAAGTTCAAATCAGGAACAACGTTTTAAGCTATTGTAGGTGTTAGCAATTACAAGTTCAAATCAGGGACAACGTTTTAAGCTATTTTAAGCTATAAGTGTTTGGGCAAACTTATGCGCATCTCTATAATTTCACGAGACAACCCATCTAATCCTACAACATTTTGATGTCGAGGAAACTCATAAAAAATTAATTTCAAGACAGGTGACCACCATGAATTAAACTTATGATTTCTTAGTCACTTATTGAGATTTCGTAAGTTGTGTTGTGCTATGCTATAGAAGTTCAAAAATCAAGAAAAACATGTAGAACTCTTATTAAGCAGAATAAATAATCTGGATCCAATAATTTATGTGCTCTAGTATTCTATAGCAAAGTAGCCTCAGGAATACAACAGAAGGATATTATTTTCTTGCCTTTCATTGAGAGAAGACCCTACACACGCCGAAAACTTATTAGCATGGAAAAAAACCCAAGGGATGTTGCTATGAATACAAAACATTGCCATCCTTTCCTCTTTTGCTTGACACTAGGGGCTCCTAAAAAATTATCAAGCAGCAACTTTCTTGGCGGTAACCGAGTTAACGATAGTTCCAAATTCAGGACCCTACGGTTGCAACATGGAACAGAAGTTTAGATGGGAACTTTTAGGACATGTCTGAGAGTGATCATAAAATGGTTAAAACCACTATGAAACAAGCTCTTAATCTTTAGAACTAATTTTGATGATGTGAAAATTGCATTTCGGATTAAAAAAAAATGTGTTTAGAGTGATTTTGACAATTAAAATCTCTCAAACATGCAAAGAGTACGGAGAGATGAGAAATGCACCTTCAATGAAGCACCGCCGACTAGAAATCCATCTATATCCTCTTTTTTTGCAAGCTCAGCACAATTACTTCCATTCACAGAACCTAACAATATTATCATTCCTTAGACATGTGAGCCACTATTGATGGCAATCTTAAGAAACATAGACTTCACAATAACAAATTCAGACGAGTAAAATGGGAGTGGCAGTTACCTCCATAAATGATTCGTGTTTTAGAAGCTACTTCTGATGATACGTTCTTCTTAAGCCAGTCACGAATTGCTGCATGCACTTCCTGTGCTTGCTCCGGTGTAGCCACTTTGCCAGTTCCAATGGCCCATACTGGCTCATATGCGATAACGATACTATCCCAACTCGGAACAGCATCTGCACTCAATGGAATACTTAAGTTACAGAGAACTCCATCACTTTTCTGCTCTCAGATTAGTAAGTGACCGTAAGATCATAGTGAAAGTGAAATGAGGAATGAGCCAGAAACTTGCCTGCATAAGCTTTCAATTGTTGAAAGCAAACATCAAAAGTTTTCCCAGCTTCCCTTTCCTCTAGTAATTCTCCAATGCAAGCTATTACTCCAAGACCCTCGCTCAAGGCATAGGCAGCCTTCTTTCCTATAAACTATAGTTGCCAAAGCAAGAGTCAGCGTTGGAGAGAAGCAGGTTGATCACTAATTTGTTGGAAACCACTCAAAGCTCAATTTCAAAACGTTCACCTGGTTATCTTCACCAATGACATGTCTCCGTTCAGAGTGGCCAAGGATGACCCATTTGCAGCCTATATCTTTCAATTGTTCAACACTGCAATACAAACAAATTACTTTAACAATGACAAGATTCGATACATATTTGAGAGCAGAGAAAACGCAAAACATACATGACACAATGTGCACGTTCCCGATATGAATTCCAAAAGACAGAAGAAAACTAGTTTAGCAAGCATCAGATGCAAACAAAAATTAGCCCAATCATACAATAAAAAACTCCAACCTGTAAGGTGAAAGAGTTAAAAAAAAAAAAGGATATTTGACAAGCTTAAGTAACAAACAGCAAAATCCCTCAGGGCTTCTGGGCTTCTGTGTGTCAGACTCGTAAGTTTTGAAAGGTAAAATTTACAAATCGCTCAAAGAAAATCAGTTCAAGCTTGGAAGTCCATCAAACTGAACACAAGTATTCTTGTGATAAACATTATTATCTTCTCATTTGCTGAATATAAACAAGCAGACTTAAGTTGTCATCCTCATCAAATGGTGCAAAGTCAAGAGTTGCATGCACTAAAATTAATTTTATATACATATAATTTTATGTTTTTTTAAAAAAAGAAAATATATAACTTTATGTTAGGAGAGAAAAAAAGCATCAACAGCAATAATAGTTGAATTAAGATAAATAAGTTTTTAAAGGCTTTGAAAAATTAAAATGTCTCATCAAGGAGAAGTCATAGTCAGATAACCTGATTTCTCCAGTAAAAGCGCCACCCTTGCTCACCCATGAGTTTTGGGCAGAAATCTCAATCCTAGATGTCAATGAGCTCTTCACCTGCTCAATGTAGACAAATGGAGGTGCTACAACAACATCTACATTTTTCCACACAAATCCAAAGTTCTTTTTTTCAGAAGAATGTACTTGAAGAGTAGAATAGTGAATGAGAAAGAAAACAAATGACTATGGAAAAAGAACAGCTTTCAATATGAAGATAAAGACAATCAAAATTTACAACAAAAATGCCTTTCATCCTCATGACTTTTTGTTTTTGAAATAAAAGTGTATACATTAGGAGGTGTCAACAAGCATTCTCCAATATCAAACGCAACTTACCAACATCATCCTCTAACTTTGCATTGTTCAGGTCTGAGACAAGCTTGGCTATAGATTCCTTTGTACCATTCTGGAAAATAGAATAAACAGGGAAGGAATCAATATATGTCCATAACGAATCAGAAATACTTAATTTCCTTATCTACCAAGCATAAAGGGAGTAGCAGGCAGATAAATGTTTTTTTTAGTACGAGTTACTAAAATCGATCCAGTAGACTTGAATAATAATACTATAGTATTATTATTATTATTATTTAATTATTAAAGAAAGAGAGAGAGAGTAAACAGGAAAGAGTTCCAAATGACTAAGTATTAGGAGATGAAAGTTTCTAAGACGACAACTAAAATAATTTAGAAGTGGTATATGTAGCGCCCCAGGCCCAGTATTCGGAATTCGGATTCGACAAGTGACGACCTCAACGTTTTTCAATATCCTTTGCGATCTGGCAACGTCATCTTTGCTTGTCTTGAAAGCTTATTAAAGTGTAAGTCGTCTCCACAAACCAACATGGGTCTTTTCAGCATGTTTTGTCCTCACTCATATGCATCCTAGGAAAATTCTCAAGAGGTCACCCAACATAGAATTGCTCCAAGCTAAGCACGGTTAACTTTGGAGTTCCTATGATTGAGTCACCGAAAAGAAAAGTACACCTTGTTGATAATGTTCATTCATGTCCAACTCCTAAACTCGAGACATTATAGTATCTCACATAGAAATGGCAAGACAACCTTTGTATGGTCTAAGGAGCTTTAAAATTCAACAATTTTGCCCATGATGATGAAGTCATATAGAAAAAATAGAATACGGTCTATTTTCTAACGCTTCTTATATTTCAAATGATTTGTACATACTTCCATTTGGTAGCTAACAGGAGTTCCATACAAATCTAACTAAAACAATAGTACATATTAATGATGATACTAAACTAGAAAATAAATGAAAATCAATTACATTCTTATCAATATTTGACATAATTTGATACAGAAAAGCAAAGTTCTAGATATATCCATCAGACTTTAGCTACAGGACTACTGATAATGAAGATACTTACACATTTCCAGTTTCCACCAACGAAGAACTGCAAATACAACAATGATCAGAAATTAGAAAAATATGCAAATGAGGGAATATAGAATACGAATTGTCAAAATAAATAAATGAACCCCGTCAAAACCATGGCCTTGTGAATTTAAGGATGGGCCTTAAATCAATTTGAAGAAAGATATTCGTAAAAGATGTGGCAGTAAGTATAATCTCCACAGGTATCAAAAACGCCGGACGGCTTCGGAGACATGATAAATGAAACCGAATACTAGTTGTTAATAATTAAGGCCTTATACAGTGACCATTTGGTTTTTGGTTTCTAATTTTAAAAAATTAAGCACATAAGCATTCATTCCAACTCTAAACTTGTTGGTTTGTTAGCAACCAAAATTATTGTTTTTTTAAAAAAAAATTGGATAAGAATCCGCTCTTTTACTTCAGAAATATGCACACCATTGTAATGAATGAGGAAAAAATAGGCTCAGTTTTCAAAAAACAAAAAAACTAATGGTTACGAAAAATGGTCTAAATCTTGAATGAAAACTAATCACAATTCACAAGTATGACCTACAAAAAAAAGATCGACAAATTAATGAGCTCAAACAGATTTGTAGATAGGAGTCATCGCCTAAACGCCTACGAATGAGTAAAACAGGCAAAGAAAAAAATCCGTTACGAACTTGCTCCCTGTATTTACGAACGCGAGAAGGTGAAATACCACTCATCCTGCTAGGTTAGGAAACTGATCGACAGACTAATCAAAAAGTGGTTGAGGTAGCGGAAACGATTGCAGCAGAGTTGAAAAAGGTGAAATACCTTGCCGGAGCCGGCCATAGTGACAACGGCACGGGAACCTCTCCGGGAGGAAGCAAGGCGGATTTGTGAGTGGACGTTGTGAAAGAGAGAGTGAGAAATGTCGGAGTTGGAAGAGGAGAATCGGAGAGGTGAGAGTTGAGAAGCGAGAGAAGTAGAGACGGCCGCCATGGCTGAGCAGAGAAATGGATTCGGTTTGGTTTGGTTGGGCTGTGCTGGGCTGTGCTCCGCCGCTAGAAGTGGACCGAAGAGTTGTTTTGTTTGGTGTCAGCTTGTGGTTCACGATCAAGATTAGGTGAGTGTGAGTGTGTGAGTCAATAAAGTGGATACTGAAAGCGCGTGTTGTCACTCTCCACGCTACCAACAGACAAACTTTTTTTAAATCAATTATTATTTTTCTTTTACTTTACATATCAATTTAAAAAAAAAAAATTGGACAAATTTCAACCTACAATTATACTTTTAAAACTTTTAAATTAAAATTTAAATAATTAAATTTTGTCTAAATTTTAAAATTAAACCATCAAACTTACATAATTATACCAATTATATTGAAAAGGTTAATAGCTTATAAAAAAAATTAAAATCAATAAATAATTGGGGAAGTATTAAATTTAATATTATTTGAAAGTATAGTTACTTATTTAACATTTGATATTTAAAAATACAATGAATTATTCAATAAAAGAACCAAAACAACATTTTGACAAATCTCAAATTAAAGTTTCAGTTGACCAACCAAATCGATCGAAACGTCTCTACCACTTATGACATTATAAGTAACTAGATACGAGTGTCAAAGAAAGCTTATAAATATCGTTCGACTATCTCAAAGTAGAGACATTAGCTTCAGTTAAACTAAAAACAGAGTTCAATAGGCTCTCATAATCTATTTAAGTAAATCAACTTGGAGGCAATCAAAACTAGACCGAGTTGAAGTGGGCCGCACTTCAACATATATTGAGAGGCTAACATTACCGCGCGCTCGGCTTGCGATGGACTAACGCCATCGTCGGTGCACCAATTGCTGTCCTTCAACGGCAAGTGAATTTCTTTGCTTTTTTTCCAATTTTGGAAATTTGTGGTTATTTGACCACTGATCTTAACTTACATTCATGTTTGTAATAGATTTATTGACATTTTCTATGATATTTGATAATATATATCAGAAAGCTTCCCTAAAAGGTTAAGACATAAAGATAAAATATATATATATCTCTATATATATAAATATCCATGACGAAAAGTTGTTACTAACTTATGACAATAATAACTTTAATGAACATGGCAATCACGAACATATCTAAGTAAAGAAAATACTGAATTCTCACTATATACTTTAAAAAAAAAAAGTTTTTTAAAAAATGAAACAAAAAAGATGATTATGGTAAAACTCAGCTCCATCGAAACCTTTAGATAAAGGGTGCTAGATTATGACCAGGAAGATTTCAAAGGCCATAAAGTGAGGGCTCCAACTCTCTTGCGCTCTTCTACTTCACCAGTGTCCTGTGAACAAGTTTAAAACATATCTAGATTTTCACAAGCAGCAAACAAAGCAATATGTTTTTGGGGCACTCGTAATATGGATGCTTTTCCACCTTTCATTCAAGACCTTCAGATTTCTGGACAATATCAGCATTAATGGTCTCTCTCCCACCGTCTCTTTCAGCATTCAAGTCCTTTCATTCTATCCACATAATCATTTTCACCTTCTTGGCGTTACAGCCAATGATGGTGTGATTGCTCTCGTTCGATCAAAGCATGAATCGACAAGTCGCAGTCCCTAGATTCACAATTTCGACATAATTTCTGAACGAATATTACACATCTACATGCTCTCAAGTCATTCCCACATGATTTTTGAAACCAAATATCTCTGTCACATTCTCTTTTATACATCAACAATGACATAACCTGGGAATTTAGCATAAGAAACAAAAAGTATTCAAACGAATGGACCAACCATCTTTAGAGTACTTTAGCTAATTTCTCAGTGTGAGATTTTTGCAGCAAAACAACCCTAGAACCATAACCTTATTGCTTGCACTTGTACAGCCAAGTCCAAGTAGATAAGATGAAGATGGATTGAATGGCTGCTGCAACTTTGAAGACTTCATAAAGGAGGTAAGGTAAAAATATGATGGTTCACAATCTCAAAATACTACTAATTTTGTGAAGGCCCTTTACATTACATTGAAGATGATCCACCTCAGTTGCAGACAACTAAATAAGCACCAAGGAGTTTTGAGTAACTTATAGACCATCAAAAATAAAATTCAGGGAATCATTTAATTTGGGTGAACCTGCAACTTTTATTGGCTTCCACATATATCAGTTGATTTTCGTCCATTTGGCATGCTACTAAACGAATTGGCCTCTAAACTACGAGGTGAAGAACATCTACTTGAAGAACTCTCTTCTGATAGGTTACTTTCCTTTCTGTTCTTATCGTTTGTTTGTTTATACGATGTATCCTGCAAATGAACAAACTTAAATGATGGTATGGATACAAGTATATTAACTGCAGAGACCAGATTCAGGAGGTGAGTACTATAAACTAACCTGATCTGTGGAAGATCCAGGAGTTTTCAACTCCAAGTAAGTTGCAACTTCATTAGAATCTACACTTTTCTCAATCTTGCTTTCAATTGAGGACTTGCTCCCAGTATTTTGCTCACTCAAGTTACGAGACCGATTGTCTGACTGAATGAAAGGTGGTGCATTTTGGGAGGACTGCTGCTCAGTCAAGGAATTAGGAGGTATGTATGGGACGAAGGTTGAACAAGGGTTTGCAATTACCCTTGGATCTGGATTTCCAAAGAACGTATAAGGCTGCAAGGATGGATGCAGGGGATATAGCCCTGGAGGCATTTGCATTGGCATGGGAAATGGAAAGGGGGCAGGGGCCATGACAACCGAGTGATCCATGGCAGCCCAAGGATACGTAGCCCTGAGTTTCTGCTGATACTGAGCATTAAGATTCTCAATATCAGATTTAAGCAACGCCTTCTCTTCTCTTAGATCACTCTTTTCCTGGGCTAGCTGCAGTTGAGTAAAATCATGTGATAAAATAATGTTAATTGCTTGGTATAAGATAATTGTCTAATTTATTTATATTAGCACATACAAAGTATCACCTCCGCTTGGTTCTTCTTTAAAGTAGCAAATTCTGACTAATTTATTTATATACTTGGACATGCAACATATCACTCACCTCTTGTGATTCTTCTGTTAAAGTAGCATATTCAGTTTTCAACTTGTTCACTTGAGATGTCAGATCCTTCAGCAATTGAATGGTATCCATTAAAATGGTTGCCTTGTCATTCTTGGGCCTATCAGGATCTGCAGAGTTATGGATAACATCAACGTAAGTAATCCATGTTCCTGATCCAGAGGCAAATAACTGCACAGACAGTGACATCAAGAATAATTTTTTAAAAAAATGATCTTACTTCAACTAGATTTGTTCTAGTACAATTGTGTTCTTGAGTCCTAAGAATAAATAATAAAAATACAGAAACACAAGTTTGTATTCTTGCAATACAGTAACAGCTTCAAACAGTATGTGATGGAGCTATTACCTGAAATATGCCAATTTGTATTGCTTAAGAAAGGAAAATTACAAAGCTGTCAGACAGTTAGAGAGGTTTTAATCTCTCGCCTATCGACTAAGCTCGTTACTTTCCACTCTCATACATCACTCTGATACATTTCAAACTATGGTTGTACAAGAGGGAACCCGGTCAGTTTACAACATATGTTACACTATGTCCATCATTTACACGGGTTTTCTCTTGATCTATGCATCACCTTCTCACCAAATCATCCATATGTAAACTGATTCGAATTCACACTTGGATCCTAGCATAGGTAAAATGAACCAGAGCCTGGAATTCTAATAAGTCCGATTGCCAACACATTCTAATTAAGAAATTCAAGGTAGACAATCTGAAAAACGGAACTTAAATAGCATTGGAAGGCAAGCACGCTAATGGTATGCAACAGAATACAATGATATCGACTCTGAAATTTTGAGTCTCCCTAAAATATGTACATGTTGAACTCAGAAAATAATAAGAAAGTAGAAACAAGGTGTTAAATTCCACGAAGAAAATCAAAACATAGTATAAACGATGGTAGAAACAGAAAAACAGCAATGTGTGAACAGATGAAATATTTCAATATTTCACCTAAAATATTTCCCAGCTCGACGAATTGCTCATTCAAACGGCCCCTTCTTAATTTCTCTCTGTCAGCCTTCTGAACTTTTCTAGCAGCTGCAGAATCCTTGAACTCCCCTTCAGACCTTTGGCAGCGGAAAACATTTAACGATACCAAAGCCAGTAAGCTAAAGGTAATTTATGTTCTTGGGACGATAGGAAAGATAGTTAAACAAGTCGGATAATGAGAGAGAAACCACAGAAACTAGGGTTCTTTCATTGCATACTTAAACAAAATCAATTTGGTCCTTAGGTTTCAAATTTTCCTCAACACTGCAAAGAGTACCAAATTCAGCCAAAGGGTTTCAATATTTATGGTTGCAGATTGAGAAAGTTTTCCTATAAAGTCAAAATTTCCGAAATAAAAGCCATTCCCATAGTTTCACAGAGAAACAAAGTCCCTCTTAAACAAAGAATTAACAACAAAAAAATCACATCTCCTCTTAGTTGTCGGCAAATGTAGAGGAAATGGAGGGCAAGAGACTACACTAATTAACGGCACCAAACTAAAAAGCCATACAAACTCAACGGGATGATCGAAACAAGTGTAAATGGCGGATTCTTGCACGGACCTGGAACTGGATTGAGAACGAATTGGGTGGCCGGGAAGTTCACTGCATGGAATAATGGAGGAGGAGGGTGTGGCCGGATTCTGAAGGAGATCGTCGCGTTGAATTAGTTGATCCATTGCTGCTGGAGACGGGCACTGGTGGCCGTGAAATTGGCAATCCACCGTCGGAGCTGAAGGTTTGAGAATGTCTGTGTGGATATTTCAAAATTCAGATGCATTTTCGACGTGCGAAACTCTGTTGATAAGGTGCGACGCGGTGAGATGACGTTGACCCTTGCTTGATGACAATCTTAATATATAATAATATTTTATGATTAAATGGTGGATTTACTCCTCCTCATAAATTTAATTTTATAAAAACTAAAAAGAAAAAAGGAAAGTAAAGACGCAAGTGAAAAATTTGAATTTGAAACATTTGTTTCTTCCGGTATAGATGTCATTTGAGCTAAACTCTTTACAATAAAAAATTGGATAACAACTTTTATAACTATTTATAAAGTATAATAAATATTATTTTCAAAACCATTCGAGGAATATAGCTTAGTTGGATTTTAGACCTTAATGAATTGTATGAGAAAATTTGTAGAAACTCGAAATTGGAGGAGTTAAATAAAAGTTTGTGTAGGCAATTTTATAGAAACTAAAAATTTTAGTATTTGCAATAAAAAGATCAAAGAGAAAATTTAAACAAAATTCCATTTGAGATTCTAACATCTTATCACATAAACCAATTTGAACTTCCCCAACTTGAACTTTGTTTCCGTCTAATGTATCCATGACAGTTAGAGTATGAGATCTTAAGTTATGAACTTGGTTGCTCCCATATACTAAATTGTAACGCATATTTAATCATTTCTTATTTTGATTGCTTCTAGGCTCGAGTGATACGTATAGGGGACATACAATAGATTTTCACCGAGAATATAAAACTTCAAATCACGATCATTGCTTAACTCAAGTGGAGGAGCTTCATTTCCACTTTAATCTCATATATGCATCTTATCTTTATATGAAACTCAATAGGGTCAACTTCTACGAAATCGTATAATTCAACCAGTAAATCTTTGTGTGTTATATTATTTTACTAACAACAATGTCTTCCAACAGTCTCTTTCATATTTTATTTGTCTCTCGTCTCATACACTACCATAACGCACTAAAGTACAAATATGTGTCATCCTTAAACCACCATAAACCTTTTAGTTCCTGTAAAATTTGATTTGAAGTTAGACATTTCAAGTTGTCATATCACATAAAATAAGTATGTGACTTATTTGGAGTTGGCCATTTAAAGTTAAAAATTTGCGAGATACAAAATAAGTAGGTAAAACTTCCTAAAACATGTGTAGAATCAGAACAAATATATAATCGATTTGAGATTAGACATTTAAATTTTGGAAACTTTGACCCCCTCAAAATTGGACTGTTTGGTAATTCCCCAATTTATATTAGAATTTCCTGTATTTATACTTTAGCCCCATAAAATTTATATTTTGATTTCCTGTATTTTCTATCTGAACCCTCTTGGCCATCGTCTTCTCCGATCCGTTGCGAAAGGCTACACTACTAGGGCTGTGACGCAGAGTCTATCCTATTGAAGAAAAATGTCGGGCATGGGAGATGGCTACGTGGGCACTGCCCAGGACGCCGTCAGGATTCGAAGACTCGAGAAGCAAAGAGAAGCCGAGCGCCGGAAAATCCAGGAACTCAAGGCCAAGACTGCCTCCGCCAAAGGCCAGCATGGTCTCCTTCAGTTTGGCTCCAGTACCTCCGAGGTTCTTATTCGATTTCAATTCTATTCTTTTTCCCATTTTTTATTCCATTGTACACGTTTTTTTTTTTTTTCCAATTTGACGATCTCGGTTTAAAAACTTGTATGGGTTTTTGAAATTTCTGTTCTTGGTATATCAGATTCTCGAGACTGCGTTCAAGAAGGAAACTGTTGGTTTGGTGACGAGAGAAGAGTATGTTGAGAAGGTAAAGAAAGAAATTATGATACAAGAATGTTTCCCTTTACAGATAATATAGTTATAAACAATTTGTTCTTGTTGATGTAATTGTAGAGGGTGAATATTCGAAACAAAATTGAAGAAGAGGAGAAGGAGAAACTTCAAAAGCTACAACAGGAGTAAGTTGTGGGAAATAAGGAGAAACTTCATATTCTATTGGAAAAAATTCGGCCGCTTTTCATTCACTGTTTTTATTTCCTTGCGTTCAGGGAAGAAGAACTCCAATTACAGAAGCGGAGGAAAAGGAAAATAAGGGGGAACTCACGTTTATCCTTTTCTGATGATTTTGAAAATGGAAGTGATGAGGATGATGATAATAGTAAGTGGTTTTCTTGTTGTATATGAAGTAGTTAGTATTAGTTGACTTTTATGTACTATGAGCTGTGATTAATTTACTTCATTTGAGTACGATGAGAAGTGTGGAATAAATCTTATGCCGTTTTAGTGTAATAGTTTGTAGAAAATTGCCTTCTCATGTCAATGCTAAGATGTTACTAGCCATGTCCTCCACTTAATAATCCTTATTTGTGTTTATGTTTCATAGAAAATTTGGAGCCAAAAAAGCTTGGTCGTGGTAAACTTGGCAAAGATCCTACAGTGGAGACTAGCTTTTTGCCTGATAGGTGTGGCATCTTTTCCTCATCCTCCCTTATATCTTTAATGTTTTTTTGGGACTAACGTTTTAGCTTAGGGGGGTTGAGGATGCTATTACAGTGAGCGGGAAGCTGAGGAGCAAGCTGAGCGTGAAAGGCTGAAGAGACAGTGGCTTCGGGAGCAGGAGCAAATTAGAAGTAATCTTCCATTTGGACTCTGTATAGATTTCATGGTGGCATACTAAATGCTACAATACTGAAAGAAAAAATAAATAGTAAAAAGAAACAATACTGAAAGAAATGACTAAATGTTTTCATTGTATTGCAGATGAGCCTCTTGAGATCACTTACAGTTATTGGGATGGAGCTGGCCATAGGCGAGTCATTCAGGTTGGTAATGGTTATCTGATTTTGAAATAATCCATTTTCTTATCCCTTCCTGAGCTCTACTTTTAACCTTGTGTATATATTTTTGTTTTCCTCTTTTAAATTCAACCTTGCATCATTCAGGCACGAAAAGGTGATACAATTGGAGAGTTTCTCAGGGCTGTACAGCAGCAGCTTGCCCCCGAGTTTCGTGAGATTAGGACTACCTCAGTAGAGAATTTGCTATATGTGAAAGAGGATCTCATAATACCCCATGTAATATAACTTCAAATTTTTTTGGGATATTATTTTGGTCTTTGCTGTGTGGTGACTGTGCTGAGTGTTTCTTGTATTGTGCAGCAACATAGCTTCTATGAGCTTATTGTGAACAAAGCTAGAGGCAAAAGTGGCCCAGTAAGCCTTCTTTTAGTAATCTTGACAATTCTATTTCTTCTTCACTTACTAATGCATTAAGAGTTCACATTTTATGTTTTCAAGTGTCTTCAAGATGTAATTATTTAAGACTTTGTTGTTTGCATGTGTCTGATTCACAACTCCTTATTGAAGATTAGGGTTCCCGTGCCTATTGGTGGGCTTGTTTCTTTATGTACCCTTGTAGATTCTTTAATATTTCTTAACAGAAATTCAGTTTCTTAATAAAAGAAAAACATTTTTAATTTTGTGTTTTTTTGGCTATCACTACTATCTTTTCATGTACTTGCATTTGCTTTTTTGGTTTTTTTCTCCCCAATTTTTTTCTTATCCAAAAAATGATAGGCAGAGGATTTTGGCTTCTCTACACTGAGAGGCTTAGTACTTGTGTCATCTTAGTAAATTTGAGGGGACTTATGTTAGCATTTTGTTTTGTGCAGCTTTTCCACTT
Organism: Cucumis cinereus; assembly: GCA_037974625.1. Classification (NCBI taxonomy): domain Eukaryota; kingdom Viridiplantae; phylum Streptophyta; class Magnoliopsida; order Cucurbitales; family Cucurbitaceae; genus Cucumis; species Cucumis cinereus. Next base: position 2,381,411 of record JBBPDJ010000003.1, on the reverse strand, counting down.
TGACGTACACGAGGATGTTCGGACAATTGCCGATGCAACAATAGAGAAGGATGAGGTGTATTTTCAAATTTATTTTATTTGCTTGTTTTTTGTGTTGATTTATAATATAAGTTTAGTGATGTCAGCGGAAGTAGAGAGTATCTTTGTATTCTTTAGTTAATCTCGTGTACAAATTATTTGCTTCAGCCCCTTGTTTTTGTGTTACAGCGATGTCAAATCTTGTAAGCTAATTACATTCTGATTGAGTGAGCTAATCCTTCTATCCTAGCAAACATACTTGTAGAATTTAGATGGCAGAGATCTCCTAATTTATAGACTCTAACGTCTCCCCCCACCCACCCCATATCGATATTTCATGTGTGATGAAATATAGCAGACAAGGACAAAAGCTAGCGGTTTATAAAAGAACTGAAAATTGGGCCCCTTATGTGTCCTATCAAATATCAAATACAAAATATTATAAGCATTCAATAATATTCAGTTGCCTTTTATGTTTTTCTGTCCCTGCTCTGTTCCACTTCTGAGGTTCGATTAAATGCATGTTGCTGCTTGAAAAAAGCATCTGACAAGAAGAGTGAACTTTAAGTCATAAAACTTCCGTTAAAGAAGAACAGAAGAGGATGCTTTTCTACTCGTTATGCTCTTGATGATACTGTTATTGCATTTCATAAATTCATCATTTATATATTTGTTTATTCATTTTCTGACAGTCTCATGCTGGGAAAGTTGTTGAGAGGCACTGGTATGAGAAGAACAAGCACATCTTTCCAGCTTCCAGATGGGAGGTGAGCTATCTTCTCTCTGGCATTCCTTTGTTAGCTTGGTCATGTGATAATTCTCTTTGTATGGTACTTCCACAAACGTTAATCCTTAATCCAAGAAATGCTAGGAGCCTAGGATCTTGAAGTACAAATACAAAACTTCGAACAATATCATTGACTTTGTTATCTTGAATGCCTTGTGTAAAGATGGACCGGCTATGAACAGCCATAGTTTTTCTTTCCTTATTGCAAATTGGACACATCTTTTGTATACTCTTTGATTGGTCCCTTCTGTATCCTTGGATATCTTCGGATTTATTCCTTCTTTTCCTATTTGTTGCAGATATATGATCCAACCAAGAAATGGGAACGGTACACCATCCATGGGGATTGATTCAATGACATATAGCAAAAGAAGTATGATTTATGCTCTGAATCTGCAGTTTTCTTATTTATGTCTTCGTGTACACGACTGGATGTGTAGAAATCTTGAAGGAATACGAATTTAACTGACAGGTGAAGTCATGTAATTTTCCCTTGAGCATTTGTTTTCTTGCTCATTGTGAATGGTTTGTGCGTTGTGTTATTTAAGCATTTAGCTGTAGGATTGAGATGTTATATTGTTCTACATTTTGGCTTTAGAAACTTGTTTAGGGTGGATGGAACTTCCATTCATATTGATAGATTTGCTTCTCATTGATTTGCTTCTCGTTGATCTCCTGTGAATGGTTTGTGCATCGTGTTATTTAAGCACCAAATTTATGAATAGAAATTCCTCAGAATTTCAAATAGAATGTTAAGATTCTCTCTATATTCTAACAGATACTAATATGGTTGCACAGTACCGTTGTCATTCATGTATAATGATGCCTTGAGAACAAAATTGAGCTTCAAAACCACCCTCGATGGGTTTTATAAGATCGTATTAGGGAGACTTATCTTTTTCCATATACTTAAGTTTATTTATACAAAGTTGCAATAGGTGTAGCTATATAAGTTCTTTTTAGTACAATAACTATTGAGATGAATGAATGATTCGAATGAACCTTTGACATGAAAGTCATGACAACTATCCAACTTCGGCAAATGCCATATAAATTAATCGTTCATAATCTTGTTTGAAAATTAGTAGTCTTTTTAAAAGTTACTATTTAACTTAGTTGATGTAAAAATTAAGGCTTCGTTCATTAACTATTTGGTTCATTTTTTTTTTTAAAAAAAAACTTAGCCTATAGAAACTTCTTCCCGTTCTATTTTTAAATTTCTTATTTTGTTATTTATTTTTTTACCAACCATATAAAAAACCATTTGGAACTAAAAAGTAGCTTTTAAAAACTTGGTTTTGTTTTTAAAATTTAACTAAGAATTCAACAATTGTAGGTAAGACAAATACAAATTATTGTAAAAGCTGAGCGGGAAAGAAACTTAATTTTCATAAATAAAAAGCCAAAAAAGTTACACACGTGACCTTAAATGGTTGAATATATTGAAACTATCGGTGAGAAGTACTTTTTTAGTCCACCAGTTTTGAAGAATATATGTGTTTAGTTCGTAAGTTTTAGAATTACATCTTTTTTATTTAGTCCATGAGTTTTAAAGAAAATGTATATTTTTAGTCTTTAAGTTTTATAAAATAGACTTTAAAAATTATAAAGGTGTTTTTTATTTGATTTTTTAAAATAATTATAAAATATTTAAAATTTAAATAAATAATTTTATAAAAATTATTCTCCTAACTTAAAATATCATATAATTATTTATTTAAAGGGTAATTGTCAAAAATAGAGAAAAAAACAAAAGATTTACAACTTATAGAAAAAGAAGGCAGATCACCAACATTACCCTTCTAATTTTAATTTAGAAGCCGATTATTTCATCCTTGGTTTCTTCAGCGCATCAGGTTTCTTCAGCACATCTCTTCTCCAATTTCTCCAGCTTCAGGTACACTTCTTCTTCTTCCTTCTTTTTCTTCTGCCTCTTCTTCTTTCTCATTCTTCTTCCTCATTCTTTTTCTTCCTCTTTTCTTCTTCTTCTTCTAGGCAGGAAACAGGTCAAATACAGAGTCCCAAGTCTTTTCAAAGAGGAATTAATATCGGTAACATCCATAGAAAGTTCGGGTATTGGATCTCATGAGCTCTAAAATCCTAAATTTTACTTGGACAAGAAGTACTAAAAGAAACTCACTCAAGTGAATGGGTTTCGAGAGCATTCCACCACTTTTTGGCGACTTTCACTTTCAACTCGATTCACCGCCTAGGTGCTCTTTACACCCAGTCATTCCGAAGAACACTTGCCCCCCTCCCGTCTTACCGCGGCTGCTGGCACGGAGTTAGCCGGGGCTTCTTCCTCAAGTCCTGTCATGATCGCGCGATGACAGAGCAGTTTAAGTTGATTCAGTTTATGAATGATATGTTTTGATTTATTCTAGTCTTTAGTTGTAATTATTTTTACTCAGAGATAGATTGCAGGTATTTGAAAAAAAATGGGTTGGAGAAGAGTTTAATAGGAGAACATATATGGAGATAGATGAAGATAGATGAGGAGAAGAGATAGACGAGCAGAAAAGCTGAAACAAGAGGAATGCGCCGAACGTGTAGAAAAAATCACATCAGAAATTTAGGGCACTTTTGGTATTTTACATATGTTTTGGGCTGGACTGTTCCCATTTTTAACCTTTTTATATGGGCTGAAAATATTTTTTTTTTTTCTATTTTTGAAAAAACCCCTTATTTAAAATTGCTTAAACTTATTTTAAAAATTTCAAAACAAAAAAGTTACGTGTTGAAAAGTCGAGATGAAAGGGTTCATTTTGATGAACGTACATTTTTAAAAGTGGACGGTAGTTAACACACATGGACTGAAAATATAATTTTCTCAAATTATTATTAGAAAATAACTGAAAGAAGAAAAAAAAAGCAAATTGCCAAAAGGTTAAAATCGCGGGAGCCGTGGGATTTGATCCGAGAACCTAAGACTAGCTCGGCGTGGTGTTGACATCCACGCGTTGTTCACCGATTTTCTTCCTAAGAAACGCACTCAGGCTACGGCAGTCTTCGAAGCTCTCAATCATGGCGTCTATGGCCTTCAGGATTTTCTTTCTTGCGCTCCTTCTCCTTGCCTCGCCTTTTCTCCAAGGTTTTGCTTCCTTAATTCTGTGCCTCTAAATTTCTTCTTCGACCTGCATATGTTTAAACTGTTGGCTCTAGATTTAATCGAATTTCGATCTCGCCTGCATGTTTTCGGCTTTAATTCTCTATTTCATTGAGATCCAGCTCCATTTATGCATTTCTCTCTGGTTCTATTGCATTTGGCGCTATAGCTTCGTCGATTTTCTGTTGGATCTTGTGCGTATTAGATATCTTTGAATTTTTTGTTCTTCGACATTTATAAGCTGGTCGATAGCCTTTCTGTGGCTTTTCAACTCTCTTATACTTGATTTCAGTTTAAGTTTTTTTTTTCTTCTTAGAGTGGATGCACAAAATTGCTTGGGCAGCGTTTTTAGCGTATCCATATCAACTGTATAAATTAAGCTCGATAATTGGGTTCGTTGATCCGCGCCGTTCTAATGTTTTTGTTCTTGTTAATTGCTGGGTTTAGGTTGTTCTTCTGTTGAAGTTGTTATCTATCTTCCGCGATGTGATGGATTTGTATACTTCAATTCGTACTTTGTTTTTATGTATTTCGCGTCTTTTTCTTCTTAAGTTGTTAGATGTCAATCGGATGCGGAGGAATCTGAAGAGGCCGCTGTTGATGATGCCACTGACTTGGGGATTGTTGGGGAGGAGGAACTAGATTTTGGTGATGGGAGCTTCAGCGCTGCCCCGGGGGTTGATACTGTGTGTGTTTTCCCCAAAAATAGCGCACGTTGTGAGTATTCCATTTAAGTTGAGCACAAATATATCCTTTTGAATATGATGTAAAATAGTGTTATTAATTTATAATTTCTCCAAATGCAGTAGTAGTGGCCGGAGAAGAGACTGAAATATTAGCAGGGGTGAAAAATAATGGTAATTGGTCCTTACCTGTCAACTACAAGCGTTGAATTGTCCTTATTTTTGTATAATCAGCGACAGTTGGCAGTAACTATTTGCTTTACTTTTCGAGTACAAAGTGGGGGTGGGGGATTGGAACCCATGACCTCTTGGTTCTCAGTATATACGTCAGTTGAGCAAGCTCTTGTTGGCAAGAGATGACAGTTTTACATTTCATTTGATGACTTAACTTGCTTTAATTATAGTTAATTATTGTTGTGTTATCTCCTCTCGAAGCAATGCATGATTTCCACTTTGTGTTTCTTGATTCTTCCTGTTTTTCCAATTTGTTCATTGTTTAACTCTTTTATTTTTGTTTTTATCTCCGTTCTCTACATATAGTAGTACCTTTTTCGTTATAGTTTTTATGTGTAATTCTGATAGCTACAAGGGCATGGGTGCACAAAAAACAGCGAGGTCTCCCTTATCGATACCTCGATCTGCTGTTTGAAAACTTTCTCTTGAAACGATTGTTTGAAGTTTTCCTTTTTGTGTTCTCTGTGTTGGAGTTCCCTGCTGGGATTTTGTTTTGTCTCTCTCTCTCTCTCTCCAATGCTGCTAGTTGTCTGCTGTGTTTCTTACTTTGTTTCTTTTGATGAGAAAACAGGGGATTCTAGCTTGAATGTCATTGCAATGAAGGCCAGCGTTCATTACACTTTCGATCACCGATTACTGATTCAAAATCTTACAGCAGTGGTATGTGATTGGATGGTTAATGTATACAAGTTCTTTTTCTCCATCAAAATATGTTGCATAACTTATATCTGGTCTGCCATATGCAAGCACAATTTTATTCCAACAAAATTCCAGAACTTTTACTCACTGGGTTCAAGTATTCACGATGTAGCATCATTTACCTATTTGTATATTAGGGGGATGAATTATTGATTTAGTTAGAGCTGTGAGATATGAAAATTTCTTAAGGAGCTCCTTAGCTCTCAGAGATTGCTCCTGCTTTAGCTTATTGCTGTTAGAATCCGTAATCTAAATCACCTTTCTTGAGCTCAGAAGTGCAGGAGGAGATGGTGTTGCTGTTTGAATTATTAAAATTTAATACTGTAACAGTAATTAGTCACGAGTCACAACATAGATTCCATACAATAATGACTACCAGATAAATTACAATGAAATGTACAGTCTAAAAGTAAAGACTAGGGAAGAGGAAACCCAGCCACCAAAAGACTACCATAACTATATAAGGCACTACAATCAAGGCGGCTAGAAAATAGTTACAAATAGTGTGTGTAGCTGGCTGTACATTTCTTTTATCAATAAAGATATTTTTGTTCTTTTAGAAAAAAATCAATGCATTGAAAATACTTAATCAAGATTGAAGGAATTCAACCGGATTTCTCATCGTTAATGGAATGGTAAAATGCACTATGAACAAAAAAGCAATGAAGGTAATCCCTATTCGTTGATGGGGTCGTCCAGTCTCTTCTTATTTTTTTTGATATTTAAAGGTTTCTCATAAGAAACGGTGTTGTGTTGTTGCATCACTTCCATATAAACCTTCAATATTTTTATACTTTAGCTCATGAAATTCTATTGAAGTTTGGCTGCCCTCCTTGGCGTTGTTAATCATTCTATTAAGTGAGATTTTATCTCACTCCATTGTTAAAATTTTCTTGTAGTTCTTTTTTCACACGTAACTTCAGTTTTTCCTATGCTAAAAAAAAGTAGATAAGTGATGTATTGTTTCTCTTTTTCTAGAATTTCCTATGTGCCTGTATGTACATAATGCATTCTACTTGCTACCGCATTTTGCATCTTGTTGATTCCCTTCTGTTATTTATTCTTGTTTATGTTTTGGTCAGACTTTTAACAATGCATCAGTACCAGCATCGTCACAAGCAACTTTCCCATACCTTTTTGCTGTCAGCAAATATCTCCAGGTTTTTGTGTCGATTGGATAGTCCACTACATTGAAATTAAATTTATTGTTATCTAGATTGTTCTCTTTTGTCTGTGCTTTTCGACTGTAAATATAAGATTGCATAAATGGCTAAAAAGACTTTTTTTTTTCTCTTTGTACAGTCTGGAAATTTTGATCTCGTTGGAACCATTATCTATGAAATAGATCAGCATCCATATCAAAGTACCTTCTTCAATGGTACCATCGATGTTGCTGAAGCTGGTGGTTTTCTCAGCATTGAATCTGTATTTCTAGTTACCCTTGGAATTGCACTTATTGTGCTGCTTGGTTTATGGATTCATGGTCAAATACAGAATCTTTCCAAGGTACACAAGCCTGCTAAAACTGAACTTTTGGATGAATTATTTCTTTATTTATTTTTCAATCAAGCCGCAACTAGCAAATTTTAGTGCTTTGAAGATTCATATGAGCATATTTAACCACCCAAAAAATAACTAACTAATTTGATTGGTATGGGTGTGTTTGGAATATATTTTCAGGTGTTTGATTTAAAAAACGTCATTTTGGAAAAAAATTGAGATAGCTTTTGAAGCCGCTTTTGAAATGTATTTTAATATTTAAATAAAAATGAGTTTTTGTAAAACATTTTTTTTTCTAGTCAATCTCAACAGTCCCCAAATCTGCCTATAATGCAATTCCAATATATTGATTGCCTTTTCTCTTGCTTTGGGGTTCGATTTCTTGTCACCCTTTTTTGTATTGTTTCATTGTTGTAATTTTCTTATTTTCTTATCAACTTATAATATATATATATATAAAAGGAAGAATTGTATGCTGATTTTCTCACAGGTATAACCGTATGGATTTCTAAGTACGTTTGAGTTCTGTTTTTCCAATGGCCTTTTTTTTCCACAAAAGAAATAATACTTGCTCTAAATATGATAGCAAATATTTTTTTTTCTCGGGAAAGATATTCCGTTGTTTCGTGATTGATGTACGAAATAATTTTTGAGAAGGAACAGTGAGTTTCAAAAGAGCATTGTCTCACACTACTGGCTTCTTTCTTCTACAGCAAAACTGGTCGTGATTCTTGTACTTGGGGGTTTTAATTTGTTTTAGTTCCTTGATTAATTGTAATTTCTCTCTTTTTCTATATAAAAAAATATGGCTGCTGATTGAAAAGTATTTTTGCATTCTAGTTGGTTTTCGTTGTGAGGACTTCTTATCCTCCTTACCTTTGTGCTTGTTCTCTTTCACTGGAAAATGATCTCTTAGTAATAAAACAAAAAGGAATTCTATTTTATTTTTATTTTGAAAGTAGAATTGTATATTTCTTTCTTATAGGTAATTAGATCGGCATCCTGAATTTCTTAACCTCTCATGATAATGAATAATGGCTATTGAATGTTTTGTTGCTCCTACATTCAACCCATCGCCTACACACACCCATATCAAGCAAATCTTATAACACTTTTTTATTTCTTTTATTTTATTAGAAAACCAAGAGGGCTCCGAAGGTTGAAGTTGGAACCAAGGCCTCAGATGCTTCATTAGACGAATGGCTCGAGGTATGTTCATTGACCTGTAATTAAATTTTAAGTTGTTTTTGTCTCCCCTCCTTACTCAAACTTGTATTATTCCCCTCTTTTATAATGCAGGGCACTGCTGCATATTCCGGGTCATCAACAAATAAATCAAAGAAAAAGAAGTAGATCACACCTTTTTCTGCCTTTGCGCTCGACACTTACCAGATACGCAGTCTCTTGTAACTCACACTTAAGCATGTGAATTGTTTAAGAGGCGTATCTTATATCAGTTTTTGGAAAGTAGGCTAGTTTAGACTTTTGGAGAAGTTGAGTTATTTGATAGAGATCTTTTAAGTTAATCCAAATTTTTGACCATTTAATTATTGTTCTGAAGTTAATTCTTGATTGATAACTTTTCTTTATTCCATCTATAGATACCACCCACCCGTTTAGAATCAAGTGTTTTTACGCTTAGATAACCTGACCATAGTTCAACGGGTCTAAGATATACATACACTCTCAACCGATGATGCATACATGGATAGAGTCGATAGAGATCTTTTAATTTAATCAATTTTTTTATCATATACCTTTTGGTCTGAAGTTACTGTTTGATGATAACTTTTCATTGTTCCTTCTATGGATAAATACTATCTGTATCATCTGTTTATAATTAAGCCTGAGGAATTGTCCAATTGGTCTAGGATATACATGAATAGAGTCGATAGAATTCTTTTAATTTAATTCAATTTTTTGACCATTTACCTTTCTGTTCTAAAGTTAAATTTTTAATGGATGACTTTTTTTCGCTCCTTCAATTCCACCAAAATAGTACCATACCACCTATTTTGAATTAGTGTTTTTACGCTTATAGTTCAACTAACCTTACACACACTCTCAATTCAGAGGTCAAAGGTTCAAGTTTCTGTGAATCCCAAATTTTTATACTCAAAGAAAAGAAAACGAAGAAAAAAAAAGTGTTATGCTCATTAATTTGATTATTGAGGAAACATACACCAGCGAGATGCACGTGAAGCTGTTGCTTAGTAGAGCCATGTAGGTAGACGTTAAGTCAAATGACAATTATGGTTGTGATTGTTGAATTAGACGGACTCCCTCCATACCTATTTGTGAATAATTTTATCTTTAATTGGTGAACTTGAAATAATGCCTAAAGGGTAGCCATGTGGGTTTGACCTTTGTTGTAGCTCTTATTAGTTTTGCCTGCTTTATACCCTCTGTTTCTTGTGTTACTTTTTAATTGCTTGAGCTGTCAAATCACATGGAACCATTTATGCATTTGCACCTACGTCGGTTGTGCTGTTACTGCCACTATTTTATTTATTTGTTTGTTTTATGGGTTGGGTGCATTGGTAGGCGTTGGGTGGGCATGGGGTGCATGAGTGGCGCGCATGGTGGGCAAGGATGGCGCAC
>JBBPDJ010000003.1:2360717-2371683 GCA_037974625.1 Cucumis cinereus | reverse complement strand
CCCCCCCCCCCCCCCCCCCCCCCCCCCCCCCCCCCCCCCCCCCCCCCCCCCCCCCCCCCCCCCCCCCCCCCCTCCTCTTAGGGTTTTCGGAGTTTTTTTCCCCTTCCAGATTGATTACTTTCATTTGATTCACGTTTTTTGGTTGGTTGTTTTCAAAATTTGCAACACCAATCTGTCTAACATGGCAGTTGATGTTGAATTCATTGATGACATGTTTGGGAGATTGGAATATAATGGATTATAATGACTAACCCCAATTGGATTGTGGGTTTTGAGCTTGATTTGTAATCTTTGTTATATTCCATTCCCTCCGTCCAAACTCTCTTTTCCACCAATTCAGGCTTCATGATCCCATTCTCACTCTGGTTTTAACGTTTTATCGTAATCCTGATTACCTTTTAGTCTCCCAAATAGACTTTAAAGTTCCATCTTTTCCATTTTCTTACTCTACTTTGTTTATAGTGGAAATTCGTTGCCCTTGCCATCAATGACTTAAATTCCATGTGGTATGTTCTCAAATGATTTCAAGACATTTGAAATCATTTTGAAATATGCCTTTAACCAATGGAAAGTAATTTAGATTATCTTTGGTTCATGGCTGTAGAGTTACTAAGATCACTCATTTTTTTCTCAAAGAAAGTCCTTATTTCAATGATTTAAACATTAAATAATTCTCAAACCTATTGTCTACCCACAACTAAAAAACTCGACTAGATGCCTCAAATGATCCCTAAGATTAATTTTACATTTTCAAACGTTATTTTCATACTATAAAAGTAATAGCATGCTTTTGAAATGATAGACCATTCTAAAATCAACCCAAGCATGTCTTCATTTTAGTTCAAAGATGTTAGTGGATGACGCCAAATAAATTCTCCACGACTCTTGACTTTTTTTTTCTGTTTCTTTTTCATCTTTAATAATAAATTTATCTATGTACTTGCATTTCTTATACATGTTACTTTATATTTTTACATTAGCTATCATATATGTGTTAATTCCTATTGATAATATTATATATTTGTAGTGGAAATTTGAGTGTTGATTGTTAATGTACTTGTTAATGCTGGTTATTGATATATATTTGTAGTGGATGGGTGCCCTTGGCATTAAAATAAACATTTGGTTTAATATTTGTAGTTCGAATTTTGAATCTTTATTAATAATTCTTAATGATCGTGACCTTTTATTTTGAGGTATTTTCAAACTATAGCATAATAAACTAAAATATTTACAAAATTTTATATTCATCAATGTTAAATAGACTTTCATTGATAAAATCTAAAATTTTGTTATATTTTATAAATATTTTTAATAATTTTATCATTTTCTAACCTGAAGATTGTACTTATTTATATGGTTGAATTTTCTAAATTCATTCTTCATTATTAAACTGCCTTTTGCTAATTAAATGTTCAGATAGCAAATTATCAATCACATCTTACATAACTTGAAAATGAACATGCACTTGTCAACTCTTTCAACCATTTTTAAAGATTAGTATTTATTATTTAAAGTTTTAAAACATGTAAATCTTATTCGTTTAACATTCACACACTCGTATTCGTGAAACAATATTTGTAACCCAAATGAGATGTAAAATGACATCGATTACTTTGAAACATATGGTATAACAATCACCGTATAAATTTATGTCACACACAATCACCACATGGAATCCCATAGACATGCTCGTGGTTAAAAATATCGAGTACTTGCTTCCTTTGTTCATAATATCCTTTTATCTTTATAGATAATTTTGCAATTAAAAATATTAGCTTTATTTCTTATGAGTTGTTTCCAAATATGCAAAATGAGTCAGACTTATTTACCGATATAACAAAATTACACTACCTATCGTAGATAGATAGTGATAACCAGTATCTACGTTATTAATATCTAATAACGTCTATCACTAGACAATAATTTATCATATACGATCTATTACTATTAAAAAAAAAAAAAGACGTTTTTGTTGTCAACAGCTGGAGTTCCACAAGTGTTGTTAAAGGGTCAAGTTGAGATTGAAAACAATTAGGGAAAAGTGGATTGGTGTCATCAAATCTCGCCAACTCTGGAGGCTTTTCATTAAATTATAATAGGAATAGGCCTTTCATTTAATCCTTTGGTAATTAATAGTGTTCAAAATTAGCTAAGATTGCACAAACTTAGAACATGCTTCAATTCAAGTACCTCTTGTGAACCACATTTGGTACCATCCTCATTCATGATTCATTCATAAATCATTACAGACCTAGCCCTTTTATAATGCTACTACTAATCTAATCACCATGTCTCATCATTTTATTTTTCTTTTAGTTGGTGAAGGCATTTACACTACTCTCCTTCATCTACACCTACATCTTATTATGATAATTTTACCTTAAAAACATCTTAACATGTAGGTGTCGCGTGATGTCCAAGTACTTGTTCGATCTTCTTTCTTTTAATCTTGATAAATGATAGTTAGAAGAATATTTGGATACATCGTGGGCTATTCCTTTCTTTGTTCAACTCACTTAAGTGTTTGATTACAAATTAAGATTCTGTGACAAACTTTTGTTTATTGTGATTGAAGGGAGTGCATGGAGATGTGTGCATTGTGGGTTGCATTTAAGTATTCCTCGATAATTGATGTATAAGCTCAATTGATGATGAATTTTGTTTTTTAGTTCAACGAGTACGAAGGTTAAAAATTGGAGAATGTGAACCACAATTGGTTCATTTGGTGATAAATCACAAGAGAGTTATGCTACTAATCACCATGTCTTATCATTTTTTTTTCTCACCTTTTTCCTTTAGTTGGTGAAAGCATTTATACTCTATTTTTCATCTACACCTACATCTTATTATGAAATTTTTGCCTTAAAAACATCTTAACATCTAGGTCTCTCGTGTTGCCCAAGTACTTGTTCTTTTTAAGCTTAATGAATGAGCCTTAATATGAGTAGAATCCCACTTGATGATTTTGAGTTTAATGAATACAAAGGTTGGGAGGTCGAATAACCATCAACTTTTTAAATGTAATTTGTCTCTTACGACAATTGTTATGGCAGAAATGAAATTGATATGTGAAAACGTAAACAATAAAGAACGAGAACAATATATTAACTGCATCCATGGACAAAGAAAGAGAACAATTAATGATTATATTAACTACATCCATGGGAATAGAGGGTTTATATTTGGCATTCCTCAAAATCCTAGACTCAAAATAGTAAATTGACATATGATATGTATACAATTTAGGTTTCTTGCCCACCACAATCCGCTAACAAAGAACAATACATAACTGGTTCAAAGGCTTTCCGACTACAATTATAGCTGCACTTGCTTTCGTTTTATGTCTTATGAATTGCCAATTGAGTGTGTAGTGGTCAATTCAAGTATAATTCAACCGGTTTAAATATATGTGTATTTGACTATACTAAATATCATTAACGCGCGTTACACGTGTGAAAATTATATTGTAGTTTTATGTTTAAAACTATTTTTAACTTTATTTTCCACTCAAAATATTATTACGTAACTAATAATTATGTAATATGTTCAAATTATTGATCTTTTGTATTTTTAATATAAGTTGAAAGCAATATTAAAAATGTCAGTATGATTTTGCCGAAACAAATGAACTACATATACGTAATTATGTGACGTAATTATTTTGAATGAGTGAAAGCAACATTTGAATTGGTTGTCATTACTATCAAGATACTTAATTATGATTTCTATATCTTTAATTAATTTATCCATTTAAGCTTAAAGTCATATATATTTTTTTTTGTCTTTAGCGCTATTCGGCTCATGAAGTGAAGTTTGTTTGAAGTACAAAATTGTAAGATAAAGTTACTCGATAAATGTAACAAAATAGAGAAGAGATGGGTGAGTTTCTCGATAATCTCAGAAAGTAGAGAAAAATAGGAAGATAAAATTACTTGATAAGTGCACAAACTCTGATTGTGTTTACTATTAAAGTTAAGGGTCGTGTTTACCCCACTGAATTCATAATAGATTAATAAGAATTAAAATGTGGACCCCATTTGATTATTTTTTGTGTTGTTTACTTGTGTTCTGCATTTGCGTTGACACACGGAGTTCACATCCAAATCTATAATGAAGCAGCAAAGGCTGATTGATGAGTTGAGAGTACTCAATTCAATTGCAACTGAGAATTGTATCATATCGTTAACAACTACTATTTGACTTCCAAAAATAGAGGTAAAGGTAACAATAACAATTCAAATTCATAATTTCAAGTAAACGCGATAAAAAAAACAATTCAATTACATTTAATTACGGTCGAAACTCATTACAATTGACCAATCAATGAAATTCTATTACACGATTGCACCAATTTTCATTACGATTTAGTAAACGTGGCTTAAGTTGTTTAATATCAATTTACGAAGTTGACGGGCCAAATCGCTCCGAAAATGTTTAAAATTATTAATGGAGATGATATGCATGGGCCTTCACTTTTCTAAGATGTGAGACTTCCATTTGTCTTCCTCCTAATAAAAACCTCAACAACTTCCAACTATATTTTTGAACCACTGTCACTGTTGCAAAATGTTTCCATCATTTGATTTTTTTAAAATTATTTTTACAAATAAATAAATTAATTAATATTAGGAAAATGAAAGAATCAACATAGTATAATATAAGATAATGAAAATGATATATGTCTATTATTCCATGGTTTTGGTTGTAAAACGAAGATAATATTATATTTTGGACAAATTACAAAAGCTACCCCTAAAGTATAGTCGTACTTACAATTATACCGTTAATCTTTCAAAATTAAAAATTAAACCCTTATATTCATCTAAATTTTAAAATTAGACCCTCAAACTTATATAGCTGTTAATTTTCAACATTCAATTTTCATCATCTGTGAGTCCAATCTTTGAAATTATTGTAGACTCGAGAATTTAATTTTAACACTTTTAGAAATTTAAAAGCTCAATTGTTGTATTGAAAGTTCGAGGGTGTAATTGAAACTATTACCATATTTTATGGGTTGTTTTTGAAATTTGTCATTATATTTTTTTTATATATTTTTATATGTAAGAAGAGATCAAATTAAAAGAGAGGAAAAAAAAAAAAAAAAAAAAGAGAAATCGGACTACACGTGAATATGTTTCTTTGTTTTGTTTTATATTTTCCACTGATTAAAATAATTTATGTTTCATAATCAAACTAATGTTCTGTAAAAAGCATAGTCTTTAGTTTCATTCTTCTGTAAAGAATGAATGTCCATCTATGTGATTCATGGAAAAGTACTTTTTGTGGATCAACTTCCCATTAATTACCTAAACCATTTTCCCTTTTATCTAAAAAGCACTTCTAAGAACTTATTAATGTGATGTGGTTAGCAGTAGGTTTAGAAAGGTGTGGAAGCATAGACCATTTTGATTGCTCAATAAATGAAAGAGAATGGCAGTTGAGTTGATTCCTGGCTTTGTATGGCCAAACTTTCTCATGTATTGCAAAATTAGTCCTTTCTTTTAAGGGTCCCTCCCCCCTGTGTCATGTGACATGCCCTTAACAAGCTCTCAAAACTCATCTTCTTAACTCACTCACTTGCACCTATATAATGAGCTCCATCTCTTTCATTTCATGTACATTGCCTTGAAGCTCATAGCTTCTGCTCGGTCTCGAAAGAGTTCGTTTGAGGTCGGGTTTAAGATTGTGGTTTTGACATGGGGAATCCTCCTCTGGTGGGAAGGGCACCACCCTTGTTGTGCTTCTTCTTGGTGTCCTTTGTTTTTGCTGCAACATTGTGCTATGCCGATGTTAAGTCGGTCGAGGTCGTCGGTGTTGGTGAATGTGCTGATTGCAAAGAGAGTAACATAAAAACTAGCCATGCTTTGTCAGGTTCATGCCATTTTTTCTCTTCTGTGATTATGGTGAAAGCTATTTCTTAGGAGTTAATTTTCTCTTCTCTTTTAAGCTTTACAAGTAATGAAAATATGTCTTTTATAGTAGAGACACACATGAGAATGGATATGGCCTCATTACTTAGCTTATTTCATTTTGGTCTCCATTGACTTTCTATTTTAATCATTCAACTTTAAATGTTTTGTTTTAGTATCTAAGTTTTGTGTAGTCACTGTCTTTGGGTTTTCATTAATATTTCTATACAATCTAAACCTCTTTCAAAATCCAATGTTAAACCTACTTCAAGAAGCTCTAGGTATCTTTATAACAAACATCTACATCTCATATTCTCATCAAATAAGCAACACAAAGTACTTGTTTAAATACAAAAGTACTTGCTAATGACAGTAGATGGAGTTTATATCAAAGACGGTTGAATTAGCAAAAGCTTAAATTGATGGTTGATGAAAAATATCAAATTATACCTCTAAACTTAGGAGTTGTATTAATTTAAACTCTGAACTAATAGTTGTATCGATTAAACATCTAAACTATTATAAATGAATAGATTTAGATTCTTAGATAAAATTTTCTTTGAAAATCATCCATACATTGTTCAAATTATGCATTTTATTAAACCGATGTTTGTAGTACAAACATTTGAAAATTAATGTATGGATGGTTCTTAAAGGTAATCACAGTGAAGAGTTTAAATTGTAATGTATAAGTTTCATTGAGTTAGATGATAAGTTTCACATGATATTGGTCAAACGAAATCTAGAAAATGGTGTAAATTGATACACTTGCTAGGTTTAAATCGAAACGATCCCAGAATTTATGAGTATAAATCGACATTTGTTCATTAGTTATATCAACACTTTGACAACAACCAATTGTGCTGATACAAAATGTACATTTTCTACTGTGTGTAGGACTGAAAGTAGCCATAGATTGCAAATCAAGTGATGGACACTTCAAAACAAGAGGAATTGGAGAGTTGAATGAAGAAGGAAAGTTCAATGTACTGCTGCCTAATGCCATTGTGGAAGATGGAAAGTTGAAGGAAGAATGTTATGCACAACTTTATAGTGCAGCAGCCAACCCTTGCCCTTCCCATGATGATCTTCAATCCTCTAAGATTGTTTTATTGTCTAAATCAGATGAGAAACACACTTTTGGGTTATCTGGTAAACTCAAGATTTCACCTGGAACTTGTACATCAGCTTTCCTTTGGCCATTATTCAAGTACCCTCCTCTTCCTAAGTTCCCTAACTTTCCTTTGCCACTCCCTCTTATACCTAAGTTTCATCATCCACATTTGAAGCATTTTGTTCCCCCTTTCTCCTTCCCTGCACTGCCACCTAAAGTTTTCTCTCCATTTCCTCCTAAAGAGTTTCCACCCACACCGGTTTATGAAAAGCCACTTCCACCACATGTTCCTGTTTATGTAAAACCTCTTCCTCCACCTACACCAGTCGAAAAACCACTTCCACCACCTGTTCCTGTTTATGAAAAACCTCTTCCTCCACCTACACCAGTCTATGAAAAGCCACTTCCACCACCTGCTCCTGTTTATGAAAAACCTCTTCCTCCACCTACACCAGTCTATGAAAAGCCACTTCCACCACCTGCTCCAATTTATGAAAAACCTCTTCCTCCACCTACACCAGTCTATGAAAAGCCATCTCCACCGCCTGTTCCTGTTTATGTAAAGCCTCTTCCTCCACCTGTTCCCATTTACAAGAAACCGAACCCTCCACCAGTGCCAATCTACAAGAAGCCACTTCCACCACCAGTTCCTGTTTACAAAAAACCTTGTCCTCCCCCTGTTCCTGTTTACAAGAAACCTAATCCTCCACCAGTATATGAGAAGCCACTTCCACCACCAGTTCCTGTTTACAAGAAACCTAATCCTCCACCAGTATATGAGAAGCCACTTCCACCACCAGTTCCTGTTTACAAAAAACCTAATCCTCCACCAGTGCCAGTCTACAAGAAGCCACTCCCACCACCAGTTCCTATTTACAAAAAACCTAATCCTCCACCAGTGCCAGTCTACAAGAAGCCACTCCCACCACCAGTTCCTATTTACAAAAAACCTAATCCTCCATCAGTGCCAGTCTACAAGAAGCCCCTTCCACCACCTGTCCCTATTTACAAAAAGCCTCTTCCACCTCCTGTTCCCATATATAAGAAACCCCTCCCTCCACCTGTTCCCATTTACAAGCCTCCCATACCATTTTTCAAGCACAAACACCCCTTCTTCAAGCATTTGCCTCACATTCCAAAGATTCCCCATCATCCATTTTTTAAGAAGCCATGGCCACCTATCCCTCACTTCCCTCCTCTTCCCAAGTACCCACCAAAGTACTTCTCCCACCACAAGTTTGGAGGGTTCCCTAAACATCCACCATTTGTTTCTCATCCTTAGAATGTCAATGTCGTGCAGTGTTGCTGCTTTTTTCTTAATAAGCAATGAAAGATATGGTTGATGTGCAGTGGAAGTTTAGTAACTTTCAAGTGCTACAAATAAAGCTCCAGTTTCTGGCATACAACTTGAATCAAATCAGAAGGGAGAAAAAGAAGCAGAAATGAATTGTTGTTTTGTTTTTAATTTTTCTGTAAGAAGTTAGATCCGTGTGGATTGTTTATGGTTATTGTGTTTACAATTTGAGATCAGGATTCTGTAAATGTCAATGAACAGATTTTCGTCCAGAAAAAAACTTCACCTTGAGGTTCTTGTGTTATGGTTGTTCATTCCAGATAACAAACAAACATCTATGGTGTTTTGCTGTCTAAACTCATTCTTTGTTCTTCTTCGTATCACTGAAAAAACATTGGGTTATATCAATTATACCTCAAACTAGACAAGTGTAAATCAAATTGCTGTTTTTCATTTATTTACTGTGGATTTCATTTTAATCAGGTTTACGTACTTACAAATGTTCAAATTTTATTATATACGGAGAAATAAAATTTAAATTTAGTTCTCATATTTGATTTTTTGTCATTTGTTTTTAAAAAACGTTCGGTTAAAATTGAAACAAGAATACCAAGGAAACTTAACATAAAAAAATATTTTAAAACATAAAATTTTTGAAAATATTTACAAATATAAAATAATATTATAACATATTTGTGACATATAACTATATGTATTATTAAGGTAGAATATAAATAAATAATAATTTATTTTAATTTATTATAAATAACTGTTATATTTTGTTATATTTGAAAATAGGGTAATGATAATAAATTTTGTACTCTAAAATAGTTGGCACAATATTTTAAAAAAACCTAAACATTTTTTGATTCGGCGCACCCCAATAGGTAGCGGGAAAGACAAACGCTCTAAAAGTTTCTCCCGTACTAACAAATCACTTCCTCTTCTCCTCAGCCGCTCCGGCAATTGCTGAGAGAAGAGAGAATCACACAATCGTTTTCTTTTTTTCTTGTTAGGGTTCAGTTCCCAAGCTCTCATCTTTACTTCTGCTATGGCTTCCTCCACTTCCGTCGACTCGTCTCTCTGGTGGGACCCTTTCCGTCAACTTCTTACTGAGCTCGAAAATGTTTCCCTCTCTTCTACAGAACTTCCTCCTACACTCGTAAGATTTATCCCCTCCATATCTTATGAACTACTGTTTCAGTGCATATGTAACTGTGGGAGTGTCTTTTCAGATGAAAAAGATGGATGACAACCATGCTTGGTTCGTGGATACAGTTTCACTCTTCAAGAAACCGAATGAGAAATCAAGGGTGGCTTTAGATTCTCAGGAAGTTAAAATTGGAGCTCACACGCTATCTATACAACCTGAACTTAAAGCTAAAGCTCTCAAGTTGAGCTCTTTTTTGGTCTGTCTTCACGCTTTGTATGGTTTAGTTGTTATATTAAAAAATTAGAATGTTTTCCGTTGTATTGTTTCTGTCACTGCTCACAGCACTATATTTGTTAAGTTAGTAATTCATTTTCTTTTGTTACTCTAGTTGTAAGCACAACTATTTACGCAAAATCAAAGCCTTTCCCGAACCTCTTTAAACCATTCCCAAAACACTTTGTTAGAAGAATGAGGTTGAAGGAGGTTTCTAGAAATAGATTTACGCAGGCACAGTTGATTTCAGATCAAAATCTTGATCTTTTAGAGACAAATTGTGCCCATCTTCAAGCCCATTCTATTTCAAACAGGCAAGTTCTTCAGAGCACGATCCATCCACATTTTAAATACTCTGTTTTTTCTTTACCTTCACATTCTATTTCAAATAGGCCAATTCAAAGCTAAAGTTCTTGAGAGGTTCTCCAAGCCAAACTCTGGTCCACTCTTAAAAAATAAGCTTGTTTTAAATTTTGACTCTTCATTTAGTGTGAGCAGTGAGGAAGATGATCATTTGATAAGATTAGATGCGAAGAAAGATCAATTGTTGAAGGACCCTTTAGAATTTGATCTAAATTTTTAGTTTCAGACTGAGGAAGATTTAAATTTTGAGAATCAGGCCTCTGGAATTGCCTCACAAGCTCATCAATGTGGTATTCCAGATCATTTGAAGTCCTTTGTTGAGGAATGTGGGTTAGTTTTGGCTTGAGCACTGAAAGTAGACATGTTTTCTGGTTCTTCAGACATTTATTCTTAAAATGGGTATCAGGTGATTGTTAAGGCGTATTGGAAGGATTGTTCAAGAAAGATAATGGTTTTTTGTAAAGCGAGAGATTTTATGTTGGGCCTTTTCCTTTGTACTTCTTTCTTTCTTCCTTCCTTTCAGAATTATATTCGACGATTTGGAGCTTTGATGGGCTTTTCAGTAGTACACGAGCAATTTTTATTGGTGAGATGAAAGATTTCAGTAAGTCTTCCAGGGCACAGGATTGTATTTTTAAATCAAGCTTGAAGCAACTTGGCTGGTTGCCTTTTCTTGGTGTTTTCCTTTTCATTCATTTTTTAAGCATTTAGTGATCAAGATTTTAGCTGATTTGGGGCTCCTTATTGAAAGATTTTTAATCTTTCTTTGTACCTAGTTTTACTACTAAATCTTCTTTCCTGAAGCTTACATCTAGACGTAGCCTGATTGCCTCCCCCATTTTAAGGGCTGTCTG
>JBBPDJ010000003.1:2334647-2353990 GCA_037974625.1 Cucumis cinereus | reverse complement strand
CTTACTATCAACTAAATTAAGATTTGAGGTCTTTTGTCTCTTCTCTCCAATTGGATTGGTTATTTATTTATTTATTTTTTTAATTTTTGGTTTGTGTCTTATTAATATATACCTCTGATTTGCTAGCATATTTGATTTTGTTTATTTATTTTTTGTAAGAAATAATTTCATGGATGACTGATGAGTGCAATTACAAAAGGAGGAGGACGAGAGTGTAAGACCCTTGGTTGGGGAAATATTTGGATTATTAGTGTATTTATTAGTAAGGGCATATATATGTATTTTAATAGGAAACAAGAGCTTTTGTCGTTGAAATTAAAAGTCTAATGTTCAAAGTACAAGAAACAAGAACTTTTATTAGTAAGGGCTGATTAATAATTAGCTTAAGAGTTGGTTAAGATTTTTTGTTGTCTGGACACTTACGTATGTTTGAAAGGAACTTGGCATGCTACCTTGAGATCAGAGCCTATAGTCCCTCTCTTGTTTCTGTTGGAATAGTTGCTTTGAAAGTCATTTGGATGTTTACTTCTGCCACCACAATAATTGGCCACTTGAGTGAGAAAAAGGATAAAGGCTGTTTCCCCGTTTGTCGATGATTATATGGTTTAACTTGCTATTAACCATTGGAAATGCTATGTAGGATGTTGACCTTTTCACATTTTGGGCTGAAGAGACCTTGACAGAAGATAATCTCATTTTGGACATTCTTTTTATTGCATATTATGAGTCATTTGTTAAATGCAATGCTGATCGATGGAGAGCATTGTGTCTGCTTTATAAGGTACATTGTTTTTCTTCTTTTACTGTATAATTTTCTTTTGTATTTTTATAAGTATTCTGTTATTCTAGTATTGTTCTGTTAACGATGCAAGCGGTCCAGGGAATCATATCTGGATCCTATAACATGGAAATGCTTGCAATATCAAGTGCGGCAATACATTCCTCTTGTCAAGTTAAAGTTCGATTATTATTTATCCTCATGGAAACATTGGACCTAGAAAGTCTTCTCCAGATGGTTCATGATCAAACAACTTTCAGGTTATCATATTCTTTACTAAAGCTTATATATTTTGGATTTATAGGCGTGCAATTAAATAAGGATATCTTACCTTTCTTTTATGAACCCTGTAGTTTCTATCACTGTTGGAAAAGTGTTAATGATTTGGAAAAAGTGTAAAACTGATAGACTGTTTAGGTTTTATTGCATTTTTCTATCCAGAACTTTTGGTTGATTTTCAGTTGCGTTATTAATTGCTTTGTTAGTTGTTCTGCATCGTTTTATCTTGTACTTTCGGGCGTCTTTCTTTTCTATTGTATTGTCTTTTTCGTTCCTATTGGGATCTTCAATAAAACATAAACATTTTACTACCTTTCCATATATCAATGAAAAATGGAAAGTTGTTTTTTGTTTTTGTTTTTTTTAAAATACCCCTTTCCCAATTGAGAAGAACTAGGGGCGGTGACTTGTGGCAATTGCTTATTTGATTGTTTTGTGCAGCTGTTTATCCTCTGTTTTAGTCATTACTGGCTCTCCATTTTTTTTAATTTATTATTTTCTTTAACAAGAAACTCAACTTTTCGTTGAATTATTGAATTCTCGCTCTCCATCTTATCATCCATTTTTCATGAAATACTTTTTCCATTCCTCAGGCATGGTGCTTCAGTTTTTACGTTGTCTGATTTTCAAGAGATGGATGCAATAGTCTCTAGTTTGAATGCTTTTGAAATAAAAGAAGCAGGTCCTTTGTTACTAACATGGGCAGTTTTTTTGTGCCTAATATCCTCACTTCCCGGAAAAGAGGAACACAATGTACTGCTGGTATGTGGGTCCGTGAAACGTGCTGGTTTGTTTTAGTGTTTATTGGATACTTCATGTGACTTCATTTTTAATGTATTATCTGTCAGCAGGAGATTGATCATGTTGGTTATGTACGTCAAGCTTTTGATTCTGCAGCATTCAATTATTTTCTTGATATACTTCACAGCGATTTACTGAAGGAATCAGAAGTATGCTGCCCTTACTCAAAGTTTTCTTATTGTTATCTAGTTAATAAACAAATTTGACAGCTTCATTGTCCTCGTGTTTTGTGCATGATAATGACTCATTTTAGTTTATATTTTATTGTGTAAGGTTGGTTAATCTGTGTGTTCTTTAATACTTTGCTTTCTATTCATACATATATGTATTTTCTTTTGTAGGGACTTATTGTTGGCTATCGAAGTGTCTTGAGAACCTTTATTTCTGCATTTATTGCATCCTATGAAATTAATCTTGAGGTACATGTTCTGTTCTTTTTAATGTGATGCTTGCATCCAATGGTTGATGTTTTGTTTTTTTTATTATTATTCTTATTGTTATCATTAAAATTAATTTTTTTTTTGAATTTTACAAAAGGAAAAAAGGTAATACAGTTCCTTTTTTTTTTTAAAAAAAATGGAAACAAGCCTCTTTGTTAATATTAATAAAAGAGACTAAGAAATATACCAAGAGGAAAAAGGACTAAAAGAACAGAGACAACATAGACCGAGATAAGAGAGAACATAATAAAATTACAACGAGCTGGACAAGACCCTCTAGAACCCAAGCAAAACAATAAGAACTTGGTACAAAGCAAAATGAAAAATCTTTCAACAAGAGCCCCAAATCAGCCGAAATCTTGATCACAAAATGCTTAAAAAATGAATGAAAAGGAAAACACCAAGAAAAGGCAACCAGCCGAGCTGCTTCAAGCTTGATTTAAAAATACAATCCTGGGCCCTGGAAGACTTACTGAAATCTTTCATCTCACCAATAAAAACTGCTCGTGTACTACTGAAAAAGTCCACCAAAGCTCCAAACCATCAAACATAATTATGAAAGGAAGGAAGAAAGAAAGAAGTACAAAGGAAAAGGCCCAACATGAAATCTCTAAACCCTAAACATAATTATGAAAGGAAGGAAGGAAGAAAGTAGTACAAAGGAAAAGGCCCAACATGAAATCTCTCGCTTTAAAAAACCTTTCTCTTGCTTCAACAATCCTTCTAATATGCCCTAACAATCACCTGATACCCATACAAATTTTAAGAATAAATGTCTGTAGAACCAGAAAACATGTCTACTTTCAGTGCTCAAGCCAAAACTAACCCACATTCCTCAAAAAAGAACTTCAAATGATCTGGAATACCACATTGATGAGCTTGTGAGGGAATTCTAGAGGCTTGTTTCTTAAAAATTAAATCTTCCTCAGTCTACAGTTCCCTTTTTAAAAAAGATACTTAGGACTATGCCTTGAAAACAATGGCATGGGTAACCTCTAGTAAGTGCCTATTTTGGTGCTCAACAATTCCACGTTGTTGAGGGGTATTTTGACATGCAGATTGATGTAGAATGCTATTTTCTTTAAAAACTCACTCAAAGTCTTTGTTGAAGTACTTAGTTCCATTATCCGTGTGTTTTTTTGTTGATTTTGGTTCGAAATTGAATATCAACCAAATTATATTATTGAAATTTCTGAAATGATCTTTCACATCAGATTTTGTTGTTATTTAATAGATCCAAGATAGACGTGTATGATCATCAATAAAGGTGACAAACCATTTTTACCACTTGGAGTCAAAAGTTCAAAACTTTAGAAATGACCCCAAACATCATTAAGAATTAAGTAAAAAGGTTCGGAGGGTTTGCAAGGTTTGGGTATATATGTGGATTGATGGTTTTTTGCAAAGACACAACTTTATTTGTGAAGATAGAGAAATCAACATTTATGTGACAAATGGATTAGAGGGTTAGGGTTTTATTTATTTATTTATTTATTTTTATTTATTTTGGGTATGCCTTTTATTCTTTCATTCTTTATCAATGAAAGTCGTTGCTTCTATAAAAAAAATGTGATGGAGGGAGTTTGTTGAAGACGGATGGCGTGTTGTGGCAGCTAGGGTTTTTTTCTTGTAAAATTAGGGTTTTCTTTCTTGCTCTAATACTAGCTGAAATCACCTATTGACCGAAAAGCCTAACCTAATGGTTAAGGACAAGTTTAATATCATATCATATAACACTCCTCACTAGTGGATTTGAAGTATGAAGAATACTCAACAAGTAGAAATCAATATTAATTGGGGAGAAAATAAGTTTGTAGGGGTTTGAACATGGATCTCTTTGACCACCTGATCTAATACCAACATGAATTTAGTAAGAAAAATATTATTGAATTTCTTCTTATTTTTCTTAAACAACTACGAGGTCTTCTTATACGGGAGAAACACCATCATCCAATAAGGAAAGACATGTTACAAATCTTAATAAATATACACAAAATACACGATAAATAACTGCAAAAAATATAAGGAAATCAGATAGGTTGTAATAATAACTTTTTGTTTCTTGTTCATTGTAATTTGAACATTAATCTCTTTTCATTTGATCAGTGAAAAGTATGGTTTCTTTAAAATTAAAAAACAAAGGGTGTTGCTCTTTCGTTGAGGAAGTTATTTTGAACCTTCCTCTTTGTGGTAAGGAAAGAGACAAATAGTGTGCTTATTTCTTGATAACCCTTCGGGGGCAACATTCTTGTTTGTTCAAATTGTTTGCAATTTTTAGTATTCAATGAGTTTTTGATAACACTTCAGAGGAAACATTTCACAGCTTCTCATTGGTGTCTTATTTTTTTAAAAATTGATAAAACTTTTCATTGATGTAACGAAAAGAGACTAGTGCTAAGAAAGATACAAGCTCCCAAAGGTTTGAAAATGATAAACAAGCAACAAACAACAAATAATACAATAATAGATGAAAATAAAGCCCAAGATGCATAATGAAAGCTATCCTATTAACACGAATCTCTAGTTTAGAAAAACCCTTGAACCTTCTTCTTGTTCTTGTTCTTGTTCTTCTTCTTCTCTCTCTCTCTCTCTCTCTCTCTCTCTCTAGTATTTCTTGTAGCTCCCTTTGGTTGGGTTTCTCTTATCTTGGCCCTTAGGATTCCCTTTTTTGATCAATACAAGATCTAAAGTCGTCAAATTTCCTCAGATCCACTCGTTTCTCTCTTTGTCCATTTGATTTCTTGATTCATCGAGTCCAATTTTTCTTTCAAATTTAGTTTCTTCCTGTTTCGATTAGAAACCCTAAATCCGCTCAATCCAAGAACTTTTGGGGATTTCTTTCAGGTTGAAGATTTGGAATGGCTTCGAAAACAGCGACCAAAGACATAATCACTCTTCGTGGTTCTGCAGCAATTGGCAGCGAGTTCTTCGGGTATGCTGCGAATAGCATCCTTTACAATCGTGGGCTTTATCCTGAGGAAAGTTTTGTTAGAGTTAAGAAATATGGACTTCCTATGTTGCTTACTCAAGATGAAGGTGTTAAGACCTTCATTTCTAATCTAACTGCTCAGCTTTCTGAATGGCTGGAAGCTGGGAAGTTACAAAGGGTTGTGCTGGTTATAATGAGCAAATCCAACAATGAGGTCCTTGAGAGGTGGAATTTCAGAATCGAAACTGACAGAGAGGTGGTCGAGCAAGGTGTGTCAAGGGAAAAGAGTGATAAAGAAATAATGGGGGAGATCCAAGCAATTATGAGACAGATTGCTTCAAGCATCACCTACTTACCCTGCCTAGATGAACCCTGTGTATTCGATGTGTTAGCATATACTGATAAAGATCTTGCAGTTCCATTTACTTGGATGGAGAGTGACCCTAAACTGATTGCTAATCCACAAATGGTGAAGCTGCATTCTTTTGACACAAAGATTCACAAAGTGGACACTCTTGTTTCTTACAAGAATGATGATGACTGTGACGACGAGTAAACACAAAAATTAAACTCCATTTTCTTCAACTTGTTGATTTCCAACCTGATCTCTCGCTTTCAAGGTGGCATGGTGAATCATTTATTCACATTTTGTATCAATACAAGATCTTGTTTCTTGTAGAATTAATTTTTTTTTGGTATATGAAACAATTTCATTGATGGATGAATTAAATTGTTATAGACTTTTTTTTTGAGTAATGTTAAGAGTTCAATCTCTAAATGCTACGTTTCATCAATACACTTCTTTTCATCTGGCTTTTTCTGTATTGCAGATGGAGGACACTACCTTCCGTTCAATTTTGGATATTCTTTGCAATATATACCGTGGGGAGGTTTGGATGTATAATGATCGACAATTATGATAATTCTGTAGTTTTTGCTTCTAGTTCTTGTTACATTATTTGCTGATAATTTTCTGTCCATATTTTGTTGCTCATTAAAATTGCAGGAGTCACTTTGCATTCAGTTCTGGGACAAAGAGAGTTTCACTGATGGTCCTATTCGGTGTCTACTTTATGACCTAGAAGGTGAATTCCCTTTCAGGCTTGTGGAATTTGTTCGTTTTTTGTCATCTCTGTGTGAAGGAGCTTGGCCAGCAAAATGCGTGTAAGCAGTGACTTTATTCTCTAGTCCTTATTAGACTTGAATTTGCTAGAAAATACTGAACTTCAAAATTTGTAATTCTGAGTCTTCGGGTGCAATATCATGTTGAATTTCTACTTTTTCTTCTGAGTTTGAACAATTAACGTTGGACATTTCTTTTTCCTCCATGTTGAATATGAAGTTCTTAATTCCTTTCACGAATGAAAGTTTGTATTACTTTTGATTAATTGGATTGCCTTGATTAGAGCATCTTTGAAGGATAATCTGTAGAATCCTCTTGTACTTAGAGCAATAGTCTTTTTTTCTTATCTATATGAATAAAGAGACTTTTCAAAAAAATAAAAATAAAAACAAAAATAAGGAGGGTGTAAAAGCCTGGTTGTGGAGGAGGTTAGATAAATAAACTAGGAGGCTATAGCTGTCAACTCGATGCCACTGGGCTTTAGGGTTGGGAAGAATTTTTTATGCAATATGCCAATATCATACATGTGAGTGTTATTGATATACAATTAAATTTTCCTTAAAACTTTTGGACCAACTCAAGGATAACTTCCTTACACTCTTCAATGAGTTTAATGAGAATGAGAAATTAAATGCCTGCGTAAAGGAGAATTTCATTTGTTTGATCAAGAAGAAGAAGATGCGGTATGGGTGAAGGACTTCTGGCCAACGAGCCCCATAATGTTGGTGTATAAGTTGATTGCAAAGGTGCTCGCAGAAAGATTAAGGAAGGTAATGACAAGCATCATTGTTGCCCCTACACAAAGTGCTTTTTTGGAAGATTGGCAAATTTTGGACCCTATCTCAATTGCAAATGAAGTAGTTCAGAAGTATCAAATTAAAAGAAAAAGGCGAGGTTGGATTCTTAAATTAGATCTTGAAAAAGCCTTTGATGGAGTGGATTGGGACTTCTTAGAGAATGTATTGAGGAAAAAGAACTTCGATTCTCGATGGATCTCTTGGATGGATGTGTAAAAGATCCTAAATATTCGGTTTTGATCAATGGTCGGCCAAGATGGAGAATTTCAGCTTCAAAGGGATTAAGGCAAGGAGACACTATTTTCCCTTTTCTTTTCCTCTTGGTTAGTGAAGTTTGAGTAGTTTATTCTCCAACCTTCACAAGAAGAAGAGGTTTGAAGGTTTCGTAGTTGGAAAGGACAAGGTCCCCATTGATGATACCTTATTGTTTTATAAATTTGATGAGGCTATGATGGAAAATTTGAGGAAAACATTAGTAGTTTTTGAATAGTGCTCGGGGCAAGGGATCAATTAGGAGAAATCAACTATTTGAGTTATTAACATCGAGGACAGCAAGGTTTTATCGACTGCTTCAAAACTGAATTGCAAAGTGGAAAGCCTTCGATAATGTATTGGCCTTCCTTTGGGTGGATACCCAAAGAGTTCTTCATTTTGGCAGCCTATTATTCATAAAATCCAAGGAAAGCTGGAAAAATGGAGAAGATACAACCTTTCTGGGGGGGGGGGTAGGGATCACTCTACGCAAATCTGTTCTATCCAGCCTACCAACATATTATGTCTGTTTTTCTCATGCCCGAAAGCATACTCAGCTCCTTGGAAAGAATTATGGGGAAGTTCTTTTGGAAAGGAAACAAGGGAGGAAAGCTGAACCACTTGGCAAAATGGGATCTTGTCATTAAATTCCTCGGAATGGATAAATTAAAGCACAAGAACTGGGCTCTATTGTCCAAATGGTGCTGGCGCTTTATGTGGGAAAAAAATTCACTACGGTGTCAAGTAATTAGAAGTATCCATGGTGGTATTTCATTCAACTGGCATACAAGTGGCAAAGAAACATTGAGCCTTAGAAGCCCGTGGATCAATATTTTTAGACAATGGCGCAAAATAAATGCATTGGGAATTTTCAAAATAGTTGATGGTAGTAGAACCACCCAACTCAAAATGAGCTGGTTGATGCATGTGGAGCAATGGTTGTAGATAGGGTAGGGGATTTTAGGTTTTATGTGCTTGGATACCATATCAAAAATAGTATTTTATTTAAAAATAGCTATTTTCCATACTTTACATAATTACAAGTTTTGCTTAAATTTTATACTTCTAAATTGGAATGCTTTTATTTCATCTTTTTTTTTTTTGAAAAGGAAACCATCCATATTATTAATAAAATTGAAGAAAAAAGATAAAACTCTAAGTACAAGAGGATTGTACAAAGAGCGAAAATAGAAAACTAAAAGACCAAAGAAAACTAAAGAAAAATGGATCAGCGGGCGCACCCGGGCGTTTGAACTAGGTTGACACCCCCTTTATTTCATCAGTGTAATCTTTTTTAACTTTGGGATATGATAAGGATGCTATGGTTGTGTCAGCCTAGTTGAGATAGCTTGGTGCATTTGTTGGTCCCCGTCTTCTTGTTTCCGATATTATATTTTATTGTATTTTAAGCAATAATCTCTTTTCATTTTATTAATTAAAAGTCTCTTTTCCTGTACGAAACATACACCAAAGAAAATTACCGAAAAACTTGAAAAACACTTGAAAACTTGAGGGCGCTAGGGGGGTGTCAACCTAGTTGAGATGTCCTGGTGCGCTTACTGATCCTTTTTAATCTTATTCTTAATGTTTCTTGCTCTTTGTATATCACTCATGTACCTAGAGCTTTTGCCTCTTTATTATTATTTTTAATAAAGAAGCTGTTTCCCTTGCAAAAAAATTTAAAAGTCTCTTTTTCGTTTATAAAAAGTCTTACTGAAATAGAAGAAAGAACTAAAAAAGAAAAGGTAAAAATCCTATCGTAATAATCACCTTCTAATAACTAAACATATTAATAATAACACAAATTAAGGGATAAATCAGTGGCGGGCCCATAAATTTTGTTGATGGGCTTCATAATACAATAAAAATAATCGAAAAAAAATGTAAAAAGTTGGGGTTGAACCTTGGTCTAGAGGGGGCTAAAAGTTTAGTTTACCACTGAGCTAGCTAATGGTATTGGTATTATGTCATATATATATATATATGTAGATATATGTAATTAGCATATAGTTGAAGGGGGCTAGACCCAGGCCTATGGTAAATCCGCTGGTGGGATAAATCAACAGAGTTTTACGTGGTTTCTTAAGGAGAGCTAGGTTCTTCTTTTAATTATGTTACTGGTATGTTGTGTGAAATTTGAAAGCAAGAGACACGGAGGAGTTTTAGAGGGGTGGAGATCTCTTTAGGAGGTTTGGGCTATGACTAGGTTCAAGTGTTTGTGATTAGTACCCAGTTTTGGACTTATCCTGTGTTGTTATCGTTGACCACTTCAGTTTGTATTACCTTTTTTATGCCTGATTTTTTATTGCCCGCAAGTATCCACCTTACATTTCATTTCCTTGATGAGTGTGTGGTTTCTTTATATCTGCTAGTACTATATTTATCTACGTGATATCACCTCGTCACCAATCCTTTATTATTTTAGATTTAGTATTTCTCAATTGCCATGATGTCATCCATCTTATATATTGATTAATTTCAATAGGTTTGACTTTCTAGATAAGTCTGTGGGCATATCATCCTTGTTTGAGATCAATAGCAGTACCTTGGCGGATTGTATCCCAGAGATTGTTGAAACTCAACAGCCATTACCTGTTCCTGGAATGGAAGGAATGTTGATTCCCTGTAAAACACGTGGACGTGTTTTGAAAGTGGTCGGTGGAAATACTGTTCTTGTACGTTGGGAGGTAAACAGATGAATTAATATTTTTCTTCTACTTGTATCGGTTTATCTGCTTTGGTGCTTCTGGTCTTTATTGCCAACAAAAATTTCACAGCTGTAATAATAATATAAATGGCTATTTCAATAATGTTTAGAGTAAATGAACCAAAAAACTTTAGAGTTGGTTTAAGTTCAGGGCATTGTTGAGATTCCTAGATACTAGGTTTTCTCTACTACCACTATCAATTATAACTTGACAAAAGTTTCCACTTAAAGTACATCGTTTGAAAAGAGTGTCTTTAGGGATGGGATTCAGTTTTAGGTGTCAAAGAAATCTTTTGAAGGACAGAAAGTTGGTCATCATCGGTTGCTTGAAGGAATTCTTCCTCATCCACAAGGTCGGATTTGGCTTCCAAATGTTCCTCATCATTTCATGGGTTGGAAGGGTTCTTCACTGAGTGCATTTGTTGAGAGGTGTCCCTGCTGTTCACACCTATAACATTTTCCAGGAGAATGATGATTAGAAGGGTTAGACATTTTCACAATCTTACTTGAACAGGATTTGTTCTATAGGTTGTATATCTTTGTCCTTGAGTTCTAAGAAGGATTGGACATTTTCCAGGATATTTCATTATTTCAATGAAGAGATTCGTCTTTGTTTCAGAAAAAAAAAAAAAGAAGGATTAGATATTTGTTTCAATTGTTCCTTCAAAAGCTCTTATACGTGGATTGTTTTGTTGGAATTTGTCCTTCTTGGTATGCTTCAGTTGAAGAACTAGCTTGAGCATTGCTTGTTAAGGGGTTCATTGTGTTCCTTCTTTGAACTGCAGATTGGTTCTCCCAAGTAGTCTTTTGGTAAGTTCAAAGAGGTTTTGGCTCACCCTGCTCTTCAAAGTTCAAACTTAAAGGCTGAACTTAAAGGCTAAAGTTATCAAATCTTGAAATGTTCTATTTTTTCTTGCCTCTAATCGGTGAAATTCTTATGTGTAATCCAAGATGGAGTGATTCTCTTGATGGAATTTTTCTTTCCTGAAACAAACATGTCTCTTGATGGCTATCGTGATATTGACGTAGTGGATTAGTTGGTAATTGACGGGTAGAAAATGTTTTTTCATCAATTAGAGCTACCATATAATCGCTGGGTGTTTTGTAATTGATCCCACCATGTCGAAGTTCCACTTTGGAGTTTAAGAACTGCGCGTTCAACCTTTTTTTTATTAAAGAAACTCTACATTCTTTACTCAGTCCAAAAACTTCTCAACATCCATTCTCCCGCTGAAGCTAGGGGGATCAATCTTAATTCGTGCTTCTTTATTTTCTTGAAAATATTGTGCTGCTTGGCTTCTTTTTGGAGCTCTATGGCTCTATCTGGAAATTTTCGCAATCAACTGTTATATCCCATCTTCTTTTGATTATTTAGAATCTTGAGCCCTAAGTCCTGGCATTTTGGTTTTGGTTTGATGCTAAAAAAAGGTTATTTCTAGACGAGCTTGCTCAAAGATTTTCAAGTCACATTTTTCAAGGTTGATGTGGTGGAATTGGAGTTGGTGGTAAAAGATTGGAGGGTTGGCTTAGTGGTAAAAGGAGACAGTCTAAATACATGGCTAAGAGATCAAGTTTCAATCCATGGTGACCATCTACTTATGAATTAATTTCCTACTAGTTTCCTTGACACCCAAATGTCATAGGGTCAGGGGAGTCGTCTCATAAGAGTTATGCTCGGTGCATGTAAGATGGCCTGGACACTCACATATATTAAAAAAAAACAAAGAATGAGGGAAGAATTGTGGACAAGGGGTTGGAGCGAAGAAGGAAGAACTCCATCAGACTATTGAAGCACATGACTACCACTGCTTTTGCTCGATTTTCCACCAACAACAATTGGGTTCTGAAGTAGAAATGTAAACAACTTTATTACGTTATGACATTGCAATGATTTTCTTTTATACTTGATTACGCACTTCTATCTGCTCGTTTTGTTGTTAGAACATGTTATATTCTCCCTTTTGAAGTGGTTTATATTGTTTGTCTTTAAAAAACAAAGGATATTTCTAGGTCTTCGTTCTTGAGGAATCACCAAATCTTGGTCTTAAAGATTGGGGAAAAAATGGTTTTGAGATGGAAAAGTCAGTGGTTGTTGAGTTTTGTTTAAAGAGAATGGATGGAACCTGAGATGAATGAGGATGTGACCAGTGGGTGAGTGCTAAAAAACTCTTCGTATATAAAGAAGAATGATTGAACCTTAATTGGTGGACAAAACCATTGTTTTTTAAAAACTAAAAAGTTTCAGCAGTCGTGTGTCCTAGCGTGTTTTTCATGTTCCCAAAGTGTTGGAAAATATAAAACTAGTGATAAATTATTTTTTTTTTTTGAAAAGGAAACGGCCTCTATTATTCATAGAATAGGAAGAGACAAAACTCTAAGTACAAGAGAATTATACAATAGAGCAAAAGTAATAAAAAGATGCAAGAGACAAGAAAAGAAAAGACGACTAACTACCTAAGAGCAAGAACAAGAAAGGAAAACAGAATAACTAAAATGACATGGTAAAAGTGCGAGGCTTTATAGATTAGCCTGAAACAAAATAATCCAGAAGATAAACTAGAAAGCAACACTAAAACTTAGTGCATACACCATGGAGTAAAACAAAAAAGCTGGGCAAAACCGGAAGGGAACTGCTGCAGATCTGGTCTTTAGAATGGCTAGGAGAGAATTGGACAGCTAAATTAATTGATGCTCAAGAAGGCTTGTCAATTTATCACTATCATTTGTAAAGGGTAATCTGAAAATTTGCTGTTCAGAGAGCACCAAGAGGAGGAGTCTTGGAGTTAAGCCTGGCAGTTTCGAATCTTTCTGACCAATGAGAAGCTTTATTATTAAAGATCCTTTGGTTTCTCTCAAACCACAACTCGGAAAGGATGGCTTTAACGGCGTTGACCCACAAAAGAAGGGACTGATTTTTAAATCTGGGACCAAACAATAACTGTGAAACATTGTTACTGCATGTTCTGTCAAAGGCCCAACTTAAGTTGAAAGTGTTGAGAAGTTTTTCCCAACATTTTTCAGCATACTTACAGCTATAAAAGAGGTGTTGAAGGTCTTCATGAGCTTGAAGGCAGAGGGGGCAGGCATGCGGGGAAATATAATGGGCTGGGAGCTTCCTTTGAAGGACAGAAGCGCAGTTCAAATTGCCATTCAATAAAATCCAAACGGTGATGTTGACCCGCTTAGGGCTTTTAGACTTCCATAGGCGCTTCATCGATTGAGCCTCCATGGGGGAAGAAGGTTCAAGGTGTGAAGAGAGGGATCTAACTGAGAAAGATCCAGAGGATTCCAAACTCCATCTTCTTTTATCCGATTGATCCGATGGAATGACTGAATCGAGGATCCCAAGGAGGTTTTGAAGTTCGACAATTTCTGCATCTTTGAGAGATCTTCTAAAGGAGAGCGACCATGAGACTGTATCTTGGTCCCAAGTTTCAGCAACCGTTGCTTTGGGGAGAGGGGAAAGTCTGAATAGATTAGGGCAAACCAGTTTTAACTCCAAGTTATTTAGCCAAGGATCTAACCAAAACCGGGTTCTGTCTCCCCTCCCTACCTTGGGGCAGCCTTCCTAAATCAGTTCTAATTTTCATATTCTTCATCTCATGTAATTTGGTTCTTCTGTTTTTGGCATTTGGTTATGTATCATTTCTCTTTAGGATCTTCAGTAGTTTTCCCCTTTCATAGAACTCTTTCTAATTGTATCTTTGTTCCTTTGTCTTGTATCTTTGTTTACTCTTGTTTATTGGCTGAATATATAAAGCCTCTTTTTATATATCTTATATAAATAAAGAGGCTGGTTTCCTTTGCAAAAAAAAAGACTGACATGGCTTCAATCTTTCTCCACTGTCTTTATATACTAATCCAGGGACTTCGGAGGCTAGATATTTCTTTGCTGCCCGTGTGCCATTTAAAGGAATCAGAGCCATGAATA
This sequence comes from Cucumis cinereus, assembly GCA_037974625.1. Lineage (NCBI taxonomy): Eukaryota > Viridiplantae > Streptophyta > Magnoliopsida > Cucurbitales > Cucurbitaceae > Cucumis > Cucumis cinereus. Next base: position 2,339,953 of record JBBPDJ010000003.1, on the reverse strand, counting down.
CTCATAACAACCGAGCACCAGAGGGGGGAATGAGATTGAGAGAATTTCCAGCCCCATTTTGCTAGTAGTGCCAAGTTTTTTATTGAAATCCGAACTAAACCAATTCCTCCTTCATTGTATGTTTTTGATGCTGTCTTCCAGTTGGCTAAGTGATTCAAGTTACTCCCACTGTTTCCTTCCCAGAAAAAATTCCTCATTGATCTTTCTATTACTTTGACTACTTTTTCTGGCATTAGAAAGACGGACATGTAATAGGTTGGGATGTTAGATAAAACAGAGGTGCATAGGGTGAGTCTTCCGCCTCTAGATAAATTAAACCGTTTCCATCTATTCAGCTTCTTTTGAATCTTATCAATTACTGGTTGCCAAAATTGTGCGGATTTAGGATATCCACCCAAAGGAAGGCCCAAGTACATAATAGGAAGATTTTCAGATTTACAACTTAGCGAAGCTGCTGCTGTTTGAACCTTGCTTTCATCAATGTTAATACCACATAAAGTCGATTTCTCCCAATTAATCTTTTGTCCCGAACACCATTCAAAGATTTCAAGAGTAGCTTTAAGCTTAACGAGCATTTCATCATTAAATTTGCAAAACAGAAGAGTGTCATCAACAAATTGTAGTATAGGGACGTGTATTTCTTCCTTTCCAACAATGAAGCCTTCATACAACCCTTTCTTATGTAGGTTTAAAATCAGACTGCTGAGGACTTCGTTAACAAGTAAGAAAAGAAAAGGGGATAAGGGGTCTCCTTGCCTTATGTCTCGGGTGGCTGTTATTCTGCCCCTAGGTCGACCATTGATGAAGACTGAGTATTTAGGGTTCTTAACACAACCCATTATCCATCTGATCCATTTCGAACTGAACTGTTTTTCAGATAAAACTTTCTGTAAAAAATCCCAATCCACTCTATCGAATGCCTTTTCCATATCTAGCTTTAGGACCCACCCCTTTTTTCTTTTGAATCTGTACTCCTCAACCACTTCATTTGCTGTTAGAATAGGGTCTAAAATTTGCCTTCCTTCCACAAAAGCACTTTGGGTTGGGGAAATTATATATGGCATGACTGTTTTAAGTCTTTCTGCTAGAACCTTAGATACTAGCTTGTATAACAGAGTGATAAATTATTAATTCACACTATTTTGCATGTTGGTGTCCGTCATCAAAACTTAAGTGTGAAGTAACGGAAGTTTTGAATAAGATAATTTAGCTATCTTGAGTATATTGTTTCAAGAATAAAGTTAATATTGACATATTTCTATTCAAATTTTCAAACTCTGTTATCATTTTCATATTGACTTTTATTTTTTGACATTCATTATTGTTTGCAGTATAAACTACCTGGGATGCTGATGTTGCTCATGCGTTTGGCCCAAGGGATGTATTTGAATAACAATGAACAAGTTGTTATACTTGACTTATTGAGTCGAATGGTTTCCTTCAATACGGTATTTTGTTTGACTTGTTACTCAAGCATTGGGTTTTAACATTTCTGTATTTATTCTTGGACTCACCTCTGTTGACTGTTTTTTTCTAAATGAAAACATAAGTTTTCATTGAAATAATGAAATGAGACTAATGCTCAAATTACAAAAGATTATACGAAACAAAAAGCTATCAACAACTTGCCAATTTAGGATTAGAAAATCAAGTGCCGGTCCACTTGGTATCTATTGTTAAAGACTGGGTTAATTCTTGCCTGATTCTTCTGCCCAGTTTTCTTTGTATTTGGTGATAATTGTGTGATTTTAGACGAAGGGTGGTATTCTGGAATGAAATGGGTTTGAAGGACCCGTCTAAGCGTTTAGCCCTAAAGATCTTTTTGAAAAAATTCATCCAGTGGTTGTCCTAATTCAGGAATCCAAGATGGCGTGTTTGGATGCTGCTTTCATAAAATCCTTCTGGAGCTCCAAGGAGGCTGGAATTGTGTTGCATCCATCGGTTTATGGAGGAATTGTGACTCTGTGGGTTATGAGTAAGGTGAACAGTGTTGAAACTATTAAAGGCAGGTACTCCTTGTCGGTTAAATGTTCCACAATCTGTAAAAAGACATGTTGGATTACCAATGTCTACGGGCCTTGTTACTACAGAGATAGAAGACTTGTGTGGCCAGAACTTCTTTCCCTTTCGGATTACTGTATTGTAGCTTGGCGTTTGGGAGGAGATTTCAACAGCACCCTTTGGGCATATGAGCGATTCCCATACGGTAGAAGCACACGAGGAATGCGGCACTTTAATAAGTTCATTGATATGGCAAATCTCATGGAAATCCCTCTCCAAAACAGAAGATACATGGTCTAGAGAAGGAAATTCGGTTGCTAGATCTCTTTTGGACCGATTCTTCATTCAATAAGGAGTGGCATGAAGTCTTTGACAACACAAGAGTCATCCGACAAGCACGCACTTCCTCTGATCATTTCCCATGGGTGCTGGAGGCAGGAGCTGTTTTGTAGTGTCCCACGCCGTTCAGATTTTGTAACAGTCTGCTGCTGAACAAAGATTGTAACAGAGTAATTGACGAAGTTTTGAGTTTTGAGTTGTTCGTTCAGTAACGGCTGGGCTGGTTTGGTCCTTTACGAACAATTACAAAAAGTTAAAGTAGTTGTGAAAGCTTGGCAAACTGCCTTCCAAGCTTCTCTCAAACAGAATGAAGAGTCATTGTTGAAAAGTCTGGCTTCTTGTGATGCACTCGCTGAAATTAATGGCCTAAATTCAGAAGAAATCATATATAGAAACTCCTTGAAAGCTGAATTTTTGAGTATTTACAGAATTGAAGAAAGAAACCAAATTTATAAAAGCAAACGTAATTAGCTGAAAGTGGGGGATGAGAAATCGGGTTTCTCCCATCGTTTGTTGATGCAAAGAAGAGAAGGAATTTTATTACAGAGCTAGTTGATGATAATGGTGCAGTAACTAGGTCATTCCAGGATATTGAAGGGCTGATTTTGGGTTTTTATGATAATTTTTATAAAATATACCGGTTGAAAGATTCTTTCCTCTAAATTTGGACTGGCCACAAGTCACACCAAGTCAAAATGTTCTTACAGGATACTTTACAGATGCTGAAATTCTAAGGGCAGTCAAAGCCGTCGGGAAAACAAAGCCTCGAGTCCTGATGGGTTTACTGTGGAGTTCCTCATTAAACACTGGGCACATTTTAAGGGTAGCTTCAAAACACGTTTTTGATGAGTTTTACATAAACAGAAAATTAAGCCCTTGTGTCCAAGAAAATTTCATTTGCTTGATCCAAAAGTAAGAGGACACAGTTTTAGTAAAAGACTTCAGACCCATAAGTCTTACCACTTTATCTTATAAGGTGGTGGCCAAAGTGCTAGCGAAATGGTTAAAGCTGGTTATGGAATCAATAGTAAGCTCTTTTCAGAGTGCCTTCATTGAGGGAAGAGAGATTTTAGACCCGATTTTAATTGCAAATGAGGCAGTAGAAGACTATTGTGTTAAAAGGAAGAAAGATTGGATACTGAAACTTAATCTTGAAAAAGCTTTTGACCGAGTGGATTGAGGTTTCTTAGAAAAATTATATATAACAAGATTTTTGACCCCAATTGGACTTCCTGGACTTCAGGTTGCTTGAGAAATACAAAATTTTCCATTTTCATCAATGATAAACCACGTGGTCGTATTTTGGCTAGAAGAGGTATCTCAGACAAGGTGACCCTTATCTCCTTTCTCAGTGTTTTAAAAAGCCCTCTCCGATGAGCGCCTAGGCGCGCGTAGGCTTAAGGTGCAGGTCTAGTGCCTCACCTTGCAAAGGCGAGGCTCACAAAGTAAGGCGTGCCTCACGCTCGCGCCTTTTGTGAAGCCCTAAGGCTCAAAGCCCTGGGCTTTGGGGCTTTTTCATTTTTTTTAAAAATAGTAATAATTAAGGTTTTCCTTTAACTAGAAGAATCAAGTTTACTAAGTCTAAATGCAAAAATTCTTGTGTTTGAGGGCTTTTTTCCATATTTCCACTTCAACTATGCTTTCTCTTTTTAATCTAATATTTTTATATGTAGTGCATCTCAAAAAAAAAAAAAAAAAAAAAAAGCCCACTCCTTTTTGTGCGCCTTGTGTCACGGTCATCACTTCTCAACCGTGCGGCACCATTGTATTTACTCGACCATGGTCAGCCTAAAGTCTATCTCTAGTCAGTACATTCTTTTTTGTGTCTTTTTACTCCGTCGCTTAGGTGAGGTTCTTTCCCCTCTGCCGAGCTTACTTAATCTGTTGCTTCACGACTAGCTTTCAACGCAGCTTGACTAGTCTTACGCGCGAGCGTCCTTTCGCTCAACAATGACATCGTCTGCACCGAGTATTCTCAACGTGACGTTTACAACTTAACTTGCTCTCGACAATGTATGTTGCTCCCACATACATTCCATCTAGCTCTTGACCTTTCGGTCGTTTGTACTTGTCGGGACTTTATCGATCTGAAACTATTAAGACATTATGAGGCATGACACACTTGCAATCATACCGTGTCGTTTGCGGATACCGTGCTAGAGCGCTGGTCTATATTTTTTTTTTGAAAGGAAACAAATCTCTTTATTAATATGATATAAAAATAAGGAGACTGTAAGTACATGAGAAATACACAAAGAGCATAAGTTGTGGATTAGCAAGCGGACCGGGGCATCTCAACTAGGTTGACACTTTCCTAGCGGCCTCATTAAGACCATAAAACAGAATAACAAAATTACCAGTCGGGGTTGGATATGTTATAATATATTTATATATATATAGGCCCTTATTTGTAATTTCACACACTATCTAGGGTTTCTACATTCTCTATAAATATGTATTTGTACCATAACTCTATTAAGATAGTAAATACTTTTCTCTTGAATTATTGATCTACATGGTATCAGAGCATCTAGGGTTTTGTTTAGGGTTTGAGGAAAGTATTCGCGTGACGGCTTCGCTCTCCTTAGGGTTGAATTTTTAAGGTCATCTTCGAGTGACCGTTTGTCGACACCGTCCATCTGAGAGGAAGTACCATCGTTGTTCGCCGCCGTCTGGTCTTAGAAGCTGCCGGAAACAGCCGCGCGTGGAGCTCACGCGCTGCCAAAGATTTTCTGCCCTTCCTCACGCGCCGGTGCGTGGAGGCGCTTGAGACGTCCGTTCTCGCTTTCGTCTTCTGGTCTTGTCTCGAAATTAGGTTTCGGCCTGCCTGTGAAGTTTGGTTGGGTTTGGTTTATTTTTGTTTGGGTGTGCAATCCAATCATCGTTCGAATGGATGAGATAAAGAACTTGGTGGTGTCAAATGTCATCCCATTAGCGTCCAAGATCACCGAACATAAATTGAATGG
>JBBPDJ010000003.1:2303097-2327373 GCA_037974625.1 Cucumis cinereus | reverse complement strand
GTATAACCCTCTTGTACTTAGAGCTTTGCCTCTTTTTATTCAATGAATAATAGTGGCTGTTTCCTTTTCAAAAAAAAATAAGATACCATAGATTTCTATGCGTACAATCATTTACTCAAAATTTTGTTTAATTTCTTACTTTGAAACTACCATCTTACCATCTGAAATTTCTTTTTCCTCTAAATCGACTGTCCATCTATTATATTTCTTTTTCTCCCTAAAAGAATAAGATCATTTACTATACGGTATTGTGGCAATGATAACATAAACAATTGTCAAAGCACCAGCCGGGCTTGGTAATGCGGGCTTGTAACTCAAATGTGGGCATAAATGTGTGCTTTAAAATGGTTAGAAGCGGGCTCGGCCCACTGGGTAAGACTGTTTGGAGAATTATATTGTCCTGCCCATTCAAAAAACAATTGTCAAAGCGCCACTTCCACTTTCCACTGACAACTCAAATTAAATATATCCTTAATTTAACATGGTTTGAGCACAAGATGTCCTATGATCTTCTGCAAAACTTCAAACCAACAAATGGAGGGAGTGTTAAAGGGTTGATATAATTAAATTTACCATAACCCATTTGCTTAAGCTTTTGGGTCAAGTGGTGATTTACTATTTTAATGCTCTGGCAACCTTGTTGTTTATGTCCTCACTTGCCTCAATGTACGGTGTATACTATCATTGTCTTATGCTTTTGAACTGTTGAACTTTTCAGTACTGGATTTTACCATGCAGCTACTGGAGACTGGATTAGAAAATGATGCTATTCTAGCCCTTATTGCTTTCTGTCTTCAGTATATTTTAGTTAATCATGAGTACTGGAAGTACAAAGTTAAGCATACTCGTTGGATTGTAACTTTGAAGGTATGCTCTTATTTATAGCTGATGTTTTCTTGGCTTTTGTAACTTTGTCGAAGTCTCTAACAGTGCGGACTATATAATTCCTACCTTCAGTTGAATGTATCAATTTTGTTGTTTATTTTAGTAAATTCTGAAGTTTGAAGATATTACCTTTTTTTTTTGTTGTCTTTCACATCTAGTATATTTTAAATTGATTGCGTTTGATATCTTTTGTGCCTGGCATGATCTTTCCAAACATTTTTCTCAAAGGTATTTCTATCGAATTGATATGGCTGTATTTTTATGCTGTAATATCAACACGTATCTATGTTAACTTGTGGTTGGAGTGTCCTCTCTTTTTATTATTTATGTTGTAGAAAGTTGACTGGTTGTGTCTTTTCAAATTTGAAAAGTTTATGTTTCTTGTTTAGAAAAAGGAAAAAAAAAGTTTTTGTTTCTTGATAAAATAAACAGAGGGAAAAAACATTATTGGAATGCAATCGAAGTTTACCTGTCTTGTGTTTGTTATAATCGTCTAGGGAAAGGCTTGGCTCAAATATTTGTTCCATTTCTGTTTATTCCGACTTATCCATTCTGCTGCAGGTGCTTGAGGTGATGAGGAGATGCATTCTTTTAAGCTCAGGCCCTGGAAAACTGGGGCCACTTGTCCAGAATATGCTTCTTTCTGATTCTTCCATCCACAACACTCTTTTCCGAGTGGTTTGTACGACTAGACAAGCTCTCGAGGTCTGTCTAGCAAATGTAGTATGTGTATATTTTAAGCTTATTGATTTTCTGACGTGGGGTATGTTCCTCAGAAACTATATATTAGCCGTCTTTCTGAACCAAGGGAGATCGAGGGTTTAGAGCATGCCATCTGTTCTGTCCTGGATATTCTTTTCATCATGCTTTCTGCATTTTCAAAGGTATTTCATAATCGTTATTTTTTTTGTATTTCAAATGTCATTATTTCTGAGAATCTTTGTTACTTTAACCAACCTTTGGATTCATATAACTTGTTCCATTCTAGTAGTTTTAGCATTGTTAATGAGTATATCAAGTCAAGGAACCTATTATTATTATTATTTCTTCTCACAAGAAACAAAATGTTTGGTTGTTCATAGTTTGTTGGCTTTTCGTCTTATTTAGCTTGTTCATCTCCAACCATTTTAGTCTTGCACGTTTTTTTTATTTCCTTGTAAATTTTGTATTTTGAAACCTTAATCTCTCTTTTTTATTTTTTGGCTTCAACTCAATAATGGTTTCCATATATGGTTAAAAATCACAGAAAAGTATGTTTATTTCCTCTGGCACCGCAAATTATTGACCAGAAACACCTTTGAGGCATCTTCACCCACAAAATAGAAAGAACTCAATCAATGGCCACCATGTTCTTTGGCGTGTTGCTGATGTTCAAGGTGGCGTTGTTCCTCAGGAAGTGCCCGACGTACGAAAAGATCATACCACCGAAGCAGACATGATTGAGAGGGTCAATTGAACCAGTTTGAATGTACTTGGCGTTGTGATTGTCGAGACTTCTCTGCACAGTCTTCTTGGCAGAATCAATGGAGTGCATCGGTTTCACATAAGCCGGCAGTTCCTTAATCTTTAAGCCCTTGATTTTGGAGAAGCATTGCTTCATTGCCATCTCTGAATAATTTGCAGAGTAACCCAAAACTCAAACCCTAGCCCTGAAATACCCTTTTCACTTTATTTATTAAAAACCTTTATTTCCTTTCAGAAAATAAAATACATAACCTTTTATCCACCATAAAGGGGTGGATTAAACAATTGTTGTTAAAACCTTATCAAAGCAAGGGAGATATCCTTTCAATTATCAAAAGCATTAAGCTTGGTGATGACCCTTAGGGAATTTCAATCCAAAGACAAAAACTTTGGGCTCTCTCTCTCTCTCTTTTTTTTTTTTGAATTGGTACATTTTTAGTCCTCAAGTTTTGTAGAAGATGTGCGTAACTTTGGGCTCTCTTTTAATCCAATAGTTTTTAAGAGTCTTTTAAAGGTAAAACTGTTGAGGATTTCACATAAAATTAAGGGATGTCGCAATGTTTATAAGATAGATGAGTTGCTCTTCTTATTGTCAATTAGTTTTGAGATGAAACCCCTTGTTATCTAATACTACATTAGAGCCGATGAAGCTCAAATAGACGTTTGGTCCAAAAACAAAAATTGGGACCAATTGAAGAATGACGAACTAAAAAGAAACACTATCTTGTAGAGGCATGTTGAGGATCCCACATTGGAAAGATCATAAGACCTCACAATGTTTATAAGATACATGGATCACTCTTCTGATTGCAAATTTATTTTGAGATGAAACCTCGTGTTATTTGAAATGGGCATTCAACCTAGTGTTTTTAACACCTATGTTTGTGACTGTTCTTCTCGCTCTTAGTATATTTCTCTTGTACTTTAGGCATTAGTCTCTTTTATTAATACAATTAATAAAGAGACAAAATCTCTAAGTACATGAGAAGTATACAAAGAACGAAAAGAAATAAAGAGAGGGGGATATAGGATCAGTAGGCGCACTAGGACATCTCAACTAGGTTGACACCCCCTAGCGTCCTCATCATTTCCTCAAAAAACAGGTACAAGACTATCTTGAACATAATTCAATTTGGACAGATCCCAAATTTGAACCTGTACCATAAAAAACTGCTGGTTGTACCTAACAATAATTCAGTCTTACAAAAACAGGCAACAATCAACAGCAAAGCTTTGAACATACAAACATAATCATGAACCTAAACTCAAACACTTAAAATCTGCTGTGATCAAGGCCCTCTGTTTTGTGTTATGAATGAGTGCCAGTTTAATAGAATTTCTTGCAAGGAGTAGTCTTGAAAATATTTAGTCAAAGAGCACCACGATGAAGCATTGAGGCAAGCATAATCAAAACATTCTCTCCAAGTTAATGCTTTATCTTGAAATACCCATTGGTTTCTTTCAAACCACAACTCTACTGCCAAAGCTTTGACTACGTTGATCCATAAAACTGAAGTTGGTTTCTTCAAGAGGGGGCCTGATATGAGTTGGATCAAATTATTTTTGAAGTTTCCATCAAAGACCCATGATAGCTGGAATATGTTCAGCAGTCTGTACTAACAATTGAAGGTATAAGGGCAGCCGAAGAATATGTGTTCCATATTTTCCGAATGGTTGAGGCATAGATGGCATATGTGGGGAGATAAGACATGATCTGGAAGTTTTTTCTGTAGGGTGGCACACAATTTAGGCTTCCAAACAACATGGTCCAAATCGATATATTAACTCTCTTTGGGCTTTTGGTTTTCCATAAGCTTTTATATAGTATGGTTTCAATAGGAGTTGCTGGGAAAGATTGGAGGGTCAATGATTTGACTGTAAAAGATCCACTTGGTTTGAGAGACCATGATTCTTTATCAGCGAATGACAATAGGTGGCATCCTTTCAGAAGGACCATTAAATCTTGGGATGTTAATATTTCTTCATCCTTTAAGAGTCTTCTAAAGACGATGGACCATGAGCTGGTTGTACTATCCCAGTGCTCAGCTACTGACCCTGTAGGTATTAGTATGGGATCCAAGATTTGGCGACCTTCCAAGAAGGCACTTTGGGAGTAAGATTCTGCTTTGTTTCTGGCTACACACCTGATGAATCGTCCTGACTTAGTCTTGAATTTGCAGAGAATTATGTTCTCGTGAGTCATTCTTTCGGACTTGTTGAAATATTTCCAGGTGGATTCGCTGAGTAGCTCTTCATGGGACTCAATTAGCCATTTGAGTTGAGGATTTGATAGAATAAGAATTTTCTGGAAGTCAACATCCTCCACTCGGAAGTAGCCTTTTTCATGCCAAATGCAGTAAGGGGATTCTACAATTTTGCAGCTTTTGACTTCCATCCTTTAAGGTTGTTGTGGCTGTCTCCGGAATCAATGGGAGTTTGGTCGGAGGTCAGAGAAGATGGGGGAGTGACTGAAGGGGGAGGAGAGAGGAGAGAGAAGAGAGAGGACGGGAGAGAGGAGAGAGCACCTTACCTAAAAAAGTTGTTATTTTATTTTATTTTTTCTCAACGAAAGTTGTTATTTTTATTTTAAAAAAAAGCCCAGTCTCCTGCAAACCCTAAAAAAGGAAAACTAACAAAGCCTTAACTGCATTACTCCACAACAAGGAAGCTGTCTTCATCAAGGCTAGACCAACAAGGATTTGGAGCACGTTATTCTTAAAATTCTTATAAAAAATCCAACATAGATTAAAGGTTTGGAAGAGCCGAAACCAACAATTAGCTGCATAATCACAATCAAATAAACGATTCTGAATATCTTCCTGATTGTTAAGACAAAAGGGGGCAAATATGTGGTGAAAGAACATGAATAGAAAGTTTTCTTTGAAGGACTGATGCACAGTTTAGATTGCTGAAAAGCATGATCCATAATGAGATGTTCATTCTCCTCGAACTGTTTTAATTCCAAAGGCTCTTTTGCAAAGTATTTTCCGTAGGTGAAGCTACGGAAAGGTGATTAACCAAGGATTTTACCAAGAAGGATCCATTTGCCTCGAGAGACCAAGATCTTCTATTCGTGGAGTTAGATAGTCTTTGAGCCAGACAATAAGTTTAATAAGGATTGAAAGTCATAAATCTCTTCATCTTTTAACAATCTTCTGAAGAAAATGGCCCATGAGTTGTAACGTTTGTTCGAGAATTAAAAACATGAGTAATGAAGCACTATCTATACTTGCCAAGAAATTCTTAGTTAGTCAAATCCCATAAAGTTAACAAACCTCTTTTGTAAGAGCCATAAAGGAGTTTGAAGAATCTCTCTACCAGTGGCACAAGCCCACACAAAGCATTCCATTAACCAGCTGAAAGTTCTCTCTTTTGAAGTCGACATGTCCCCCAATTCTTTCTTCCTTTCTTCAAATAGTTGGAACAAAGTGATTGTTGCACCATTTCTCACCTACTATGTCAAACCATCTAATATTGGACAAATGAAGGGGAAGATTCCTCGTTTTATGGAAATCTTCAACCAATGACGCAATCATTTTGAAGTCAAAAGTAGAAATATTGCTCTATAAGGTGACATTTGACCCTCTAAGTTGAGTTCGGAATGAATATTTGTGGAGTTGAGATGTTTGTGTTTGGGGTACAAATGTAGTTGAGTTGGGTTAGGAAGTTTTTGTTTGGGGCTGAGTTGAGTTATTAAGTCAAAGGTATTTGGTGCAGTCTTTGTAATCTAATAATTTTTATTTTATGTTGGCTGTTTTTGTTTGCTTAACTGTTTGTTCAAACATTCAATTATACGTATAATTTCCCAAATTTCCAATAATCAATTGAGATGTCAATTTAAAAACTTCTCATATATTATATAATTTTCTGCATGTAACCATTGTACTTGAGGTAGATAAAATACATAGAAACATAAGATTACAATATACTTTCACGTCAGTGGAACGTATAGTTTGAATATGCTCCAAAAAAATTAAGTAGGCCTAAGTAGGCCATCATGGTGTTTCAAATATCTTATGCTATCTTCTGTCGAATTGTAGGTTAGGGTTTATTGTGGCTGTAGGTTATGGTTTATTATGCATGTATGTTCGTTGGTTTAAAACATTTGTATTTGTCATTATCATAAATGTGACATTGAAAATTTTTGTGTGCAAAATTGATAATTCACATCAAAAAATGCATTTATTTCTCTTTTGAAAAAGTAATTTCTTAAATCACAAATTGACCAAAAAACTTAAGCTTGTGGGTGAAGGCAAATTTAATATGACTTATCCAACACTTTTCTCACCTTTGGCTCGAAATATGTGAAATGCCCAACCAGTGGAAATAAATATTAATTGGGGAGGAATAAAATTCCAAGGACTTGAACACAGGACCTTATTGGATCAATTGCTTTGATACCATCTTAAATTGCCAATTAACCCAAAAGCTTAAGCTTCTGGGTTAAGGCAAATTTAATATTATATCATCTAACATAAATCAAGTACAAAGTTATACGTATTATATGTTATATTATATATGTAACTATAGGAGCTTATTAGGCTTTTGTCCTTTATTGTAATTTACTAGTCTTTAGTTAAGGTTTCCCATGTATTTCCATATATATTGAATTCTGTTGTATAGAATGAAGTAATGTAGTTATTTCATAATTTGCTCTAACTTCAACATTATATAGGTTTTTCGAAAGTGTTTTTATACATTAGTTTGTTTGGTTGGATTGGTACCAAAAGTTTTTTCTATTAAATGTCAAATTACTATAAAAAACGACTATTAAGTACTATGAACTAGTAATTTCAAATGTATACTTAAAAACCTTTCACAGGTCTAGCTTTTTTGTTTTGTTTTTGTTTTTTCTTTAATATATGACCAGTCGTGTTAGAGTTATAGTTAGTCGTTGGAGATTGTCGATGGAGTTGCTCACTAAAGGTAGTTTCGCGGAGCTGATTGTTGAAGGTGGCAGTCAAAGGTGGTTGTTGGAGGTGTTTTGGCTGAAATTGATCGCTAGAGGTGGTATTTTCTTGAGGTAGTCGTCCGAGTTGGTTGCTAGAGCATGTCATTTGAGCAAGGTGGTGGTATTTGATGAAGTTTTGTGGATGGCAAGTGGAGTCATTGGAAACATAGGGGAAAGGAAGAAACCTGTTGAGTTGGGTGAGTTGGTAATAACCTACTCAACAACTAAGTGGGTGGGCCAAACATTGAGTTGGTGAACCAAACACCCCTTGAGAAATTGATAATTAAAATCAGACAAGAAAGATAAAATTTAAGACAGACTCTTGATGGATGATTCTTTAGCCATTTGAGGGTGCTTATTCACATTCTTTTACCAGTTCTATTTTTCAATTTCTTTCTGCTTATTTTGAAATGCAATTGCGCTTAGTGGTAGAAATCTATTAATGTTTTTCATTATATTCTGAGTTCCAAGTTAATATAATAAATTTGTTGTGCTTGATTAATTAGAAACTGGTTAGATTGGTAGGACTGACATATGTTCATTTCAGGATTCGTCAGCTGCACCTGCCGTGTTTCATCAAGCATTGATATCACTGAAAACTAAACCCATTCCTATAGCAGCAGCGGTCATTTCTTTGTTATCTTATTTTCGAAATCTGGTATGCATCGTTTGGCGATTTAAATCATCTTGTTTGAAGACTTTAATCAGTCCTTAAAAAAATTATTATCAAGTATAAAAGCAGTCCTTTAATCTGCTTATAGCCTAGATTTTCCATTACACTTTATGCTTTCATTAATTGAAATCATGAAATGTATGAGCATGACTGAGATTTTCTTTTCCGTTAGTTTATATTATTTTTATTGTTGTTTATTTTCTGTCTCAAAGATTTATGGGTTGTGTTATTTCTGCAGAGAGTTCAAGTCGGTGCAGCAAGGGTACTATCTATGTTATTGTTAATTACAGATGATTTGCAACCCCATTTGTCTAGTGCATGCTTTAGTCTTGATGATGAGCAAGTATAGTACTCCCTCTTGAGCTGTTTCCACTTCGTGATTTCTTTTTATAGGACTAATTGTTTCTGAATGAGACGTTCTTTTTTTCTCATGGCTTTAGATAGCAGAGTTGAGGCAATCAATTGAGTGCATACTTCTTAAAAAATCTGTGTGGGACGAAGATCTCTTTGTTGCTGTAGTTAACATGTTGACTTCAGCAGCACTTTTTCAGGTTGGATACCGAACCTACTTATTTTGTGGTTATAGACATTGGGGATAACATATGAATACATTTTTAAGTAGATTTGCATCCTTACGTATTCTTATGAATATCAGGTAGGTCAATAATCTATCCTTTATTTTAGTTTTGACTTCATCTAAACTTCTTGGGTTTTCTTGATATTTTTGTAATAAGGTGTGTTAGATGTGTTTATTTATCATCTATGTTTGTAAGGTTTATTTATTTATTAGTAGATGGTCTTTCTTCTATGTAAGAAGATTGGGGGTGTCCATAAGAACTTTGAAAGCCAATCTGATCGACTAAATTAGTGTCGTTCGGTCAGTTTAAAGGAGAGGTCGGTCGGAAGTTGGTTTGTGAATCAAAACTTATTAAACAGAGTAAAAGAGAGAAATGTAACTTTTATTTGAAATTTTCGGAAATCTGCGGAATCAAATATGATTTAAGATGGATTTAGTGGAAACCATGTGCATCCACGGTTTTCTCAATACCACATTGCTTTAAAAAAACATTAACTTTTTTTTAATCAGTTTCACTCCTCTCATTTAGTTCTTTGTTTCTAATTTAGTTCTCTTTCTTCTTTTCCCTCCTCTCTCTTATCTTCACCTCTAACTTTGAAATCTCTTATTTTCCCTCTTATCTCACCTGCTATCTTCTTTTTCACCTCATTCAACCGGTTTTCTGTCTCATTTTTATTGTCTTCTCTTTTCACCTTTTGTTTCATCCTTTGTTGTTCTCTTCTGCTCAGTTTCTTTGTCTAATTTGATAGTGATAAAAATTTGACCAAAACCAACTGACCGGTCGACCATGTGGATGGTCGGCCGTTGCCTCCAATCCTTAAAGAGTTGGTGGTTGGCATCGGTTTTGTGCAAAAACCAACAACCACGAGTGAAAATAACATTGTAGAGTTTGAACCCATGACCTTCGAAATCACCTACTCTGATGCTATGTTAAATCATCGTTTGTCTCAAAAGCTGAAGCTAGTGGGTGAATGTAAATTTAATATTACGTCATTTTACACTTCAAAATTTTCAATTGTGAATTGCGATAAAGGTCCTTGGAGTGCTATTCATTACCTGAAATTAGGGGAAGGATATAAAATCCGGCTTGGAGATGCTCCACTCAAAGATAATTATCTATGAAGCACGTACACTCTATTTTGGATGGAGTGTCAGTGTCGGACACATGTCATTTTTTTTATAAATATATTTTTTAATTTTGACACACGCCGACATGCGAGGACACGCTGGCAATTTTTATTATTATTTTTAAATATTATTAAAAAGTATTTTAATAAAAGTAAGACCCAGCCCCTCAAAATTATTCCCCGCTCAGCCCCCTTTCCGTTTGACAAACCCTAATTCTCCACTTTCCAGTCCATCGACGTTCGGCCCCTCCCCTCCAATCAGACCAGCCGCCGCCCGCCCGCTTTGATCAGACGACACCGACACTTTGATTTGGCTTCGATTTTTCCGCTCCCTAGATGAGACCGCTGCTCGGTGTAAGGTTTTCCCCCCTTTTTTTTCATTGGACAGTATCACTATAGACCCCCCCCCCCCCTCTCCCCCCCTCTCCCCCGGTATTACTTCTTTCCATCTTAGTTTTTCTATCTCAAGTTTTTTTTCTTGAAAGTAAAGATTGAAAAACATGTCATTTTTTTTAACCAATTCATTCAACTTTTTATACTAGATGGCATCTTCCTCCTCATCTACATCTACCAATAGTAGTCAATGATCCACGGTTCCTTCGGCAGCAAGTACATGCACATCCTTTAGTGTTGAAGATGATTCAAAACCAATTTGGCAATATGTGACAAGGAATCAAAGATTGAATGAACGAGGTGGAAACATTTCTTGGCAATATAACTTTTGTCATTGCTCAAAGAAAAGTTCTTATACAAGGGTTAAAGCTGATTTATTAGCTTATGTGGTTATGGAATTGGACCGTGTAATAAAGCTACCGATAAGGCCGAGATTTAGAAGTTAGAAAATGAGGTGAAAGATCTTATGGCTAGAAAGACTCTTAAAGACATTCCTTTACCACCTCCGTTTGTAGCTTATTGTGGTTTTAGTGGGAGTAGGCGCACCGAGACATCTCAACTAGGTTGACACCCCTCTAGCGCTCTCATCATGTCTGGAAAACAAAATAACAAAGTTACAAGACGGGGTTGATTACAAACAATAATACTTAAGGCATCAAACAAAACCCCGAAAACAGAAGATACAAAAGATACAAAGATACAATTGCAGCTTACAAAAAAAGATGATAAAGATGATAAAAGCAATAGAACAGTAGCTTTAGTTAGTAAAGGCCTGCCAATTTAATATAATTTCTTAAACGGAGTACTCTTGGAAATCTTTGTTCAAAGAACACGAGGAAGAGGCCTTTAAACGAGCAAAATTCAGACGATCATTCCAAGTTAAAAAATTGTCGTGAAAGACCCTTTGATTCCTTTCAAACCATAGATCCACTAATAGAGCCTTGACCGCATTGCACCATAGAATAAAAGCGATTTTGCTAAAGAATATGGTCAATCAACCCACCTTAATAACCAGCCACTGAAGTTCGGAATTTGGTCAATCTTCTAGCTTCGCGGATCTCGTTTCTGTGTTTGCTAAAGAATTTCCATTCTGGTTCTTTGAGTAAGAATGTGAGGGAATCGATAAACCAGTGTAACTGGGACTTGGATAAACACAGTTTTTCCGAAGTATACCCTTGTTGAACCACATGCGATAATAAGAGTCAACGATTTTGCAGCTCTTTACATCCATCTCTAAATTCGTCGAAGTCGCCGGAGAAAATCCGAGGAGAAAACGTGGTCGGAGTCAAGGAAGGTGATGGAGTGGGGGGTGGAAAAGAAAGGAGAGAGGAGAGAGGGGAGAGCAGTTACCTGGGTTCATTCTTTTACCTTGGATAACAGTGATCAGATTAAAATATAACTTAGTAAACCAATGTTTTAAAAGCGGTGGGTTGCTCAGGTGAGGTCAAGGATAAATATTTTCTTGCAAATTTGTTGAAGGTTATGACTAATGAAGTTGGTCCTCAAAATATTATTCAAGTTGGGGCTCCTTGTTGAATGATTATTCAAGTTTTGTTTTGCTTTGTATTTAGTCCTTGTTTGCTCGGGTTTTGTAGTAGTACATACTCTTAATCTTGCCTTGAAGAATATATGTGCAGCGAAAAATGTTGAAAATAATGTGCTTGTCTATGAGGAATGTAGTTGGATTTCTGATATTGCTAGTGATGTGATGGCGGTGAAGAATTTTATAATGAATCATTCAATGAGGCTTGCTATTTTTAATGAGTTCCTATTTCTGAAATTACTTTCGGTGGCAGAAACAGTATTGTGAGGGATGTTGAAGTGGCCAATTTATCATTAGATGAACCAAATTTAGAGGTAGTAGTTTTCACCGATGATGGTGGTGGTCCTAGTGGAAATGAGGGTAACAATTGTGAGGATGAAGATATTATGGAAGTTTGACAATGTTGTTTTAAGGTTCTAGTTTAGTTTTTACTTATTGAATTTTGGATGAAAGAAAGATATCTATTTTGGATTTTGTATTTGTATTGTAATTTGGAACTTTTTAATGAACTTAGACAACTAATGTACTCCCAATTTATGTTTAATAGAATATTGTTATGTTCTAACGTATATGATTAATTTATCTACAAGTATTATCACAAAAATTATTGAGAAAAAAAATATAACGTGTCGTGTCCTACTTTTCTAGAAATTGGGCGCATCGTCGTGTCGCGTGTCAGTTTCTGTGCTTCCTAGATAATTATACTAGCCTTACAGAGTTCTGAAATCCAAAGTATGTAGGATTCACCATTGCAGGTCGGAAGAGCAGAATAAGGACTGGAATATACGTTTCAAGTAACATATTTGAAAGTGAGATTGCAGATTGGGCCATCCTTTTAAATTCTTTAAAATCCATTAGCTTGTTTATTCTTTATGGCAGTAGCCATTTCATGGCTGGCTCTGTTATTCCCAAACTTTCATAGACTAATTTACGGTTGGATGCCCTGAGCTTATGGAGTTGATTCAGAATCTCCAAGAAGATAATAGTTTCCTCAGTTCAAGGAATCTTAAGTACGTGGGCTAGAGTTCAAAGAAGGATGCCCTTGGTTAGACCAATTTGGTCTGAACGGAACCAAAGAATCTTCCACAATAAGGAGATGTATTGGTTATGCCGTTTTGAGATAGCTAATAGGAACACTGCAGCTTAGTGTACTCTACACAGATTGTGAAGCATTCTCCATCCAAGAAATCAGTCTCAATTGGTAGGCCCTCATTTTTCCAGACCATTTTAACTCTTTGTATAAACCTTTTGTACTTTGAGTTTTATTATTATCATTAAAGAGGCTGGTTTCCTTTTCTTTAAAAAAAGGATGCCCTGGTGTTGTTTATCTCTCAGCTGGTATATCACAAAAGAAGATGGAATGTTATACACATCTGCTTCTTTGCTGATGCTTGTTGGCCTTCTCTTTTTAATGTTTTTGGCCTAAGATGCTGCAATCCTCGAACTTTTAGATGTAAATCCACTTGGTGGCCTACCTAAAGTGACTTGGTCCAACAGTGTCTTTGCTATCCTTTAGAGGATTTGGTTGGAGAGGAATCAGAAAATTTTGGGAGGAATTGTGTCAAATCAGAGGAGTGCTGGGACATCATCAAATTTTTTGGCCTCCTTGTGGTGCTCGTGGAGCTAGCTCTGGAATCATATATAATGGAAGTAAATTAACAATACACAATAATCATTTTTTGGCCTGATTCCTTACTGGCAGGTGACATACATAGGCCTGATTTCCTGGAGATGTTCTGCCCTAGCACTTGTAAATTTAAGTTCCCTCCCTCATGATTTGTTTTAAATTAAAAAATTATATAAATTGTTTAGGATTTTAAGGTTCTTTCTAATATTTCTCCGAAATTTCCATAACTGAAAGAGTATATGTAAGAAACCTAAAATTGTAAAACTTTTCCCTTCCTAATTAATATTTCAGGCAAGTTGGTGTGGATGAATTGTTAGTGCTGTTTGTAATTAGTGTTGATTAGTGGTCCTTGTTAGGCTACATACCCTCCTCTTATTTCTTTCCATGTATTTTGTTTGGATGTAACGATGCTAAGGGAGTGTCTAGCTAGTTGAGATGCTCGAGTGCACTTGCTAATATTTCCATGTACTTTGTACTAAATTCTTTGTACTTTGCACATTGAGACTTTGTCTCTTTTCATTATTTCAATGTGTTTCCTTTAAAAAAAAAAAAAGAAAAAATAGAATTAGTGTTGGTTAGAAGGTTTCCGGCAAAACAAATTCTTATTGGAACTTTTTGGACCATTGTATATCGTTGTTACCAAATACCTAGGGGGGTTTATTATTTTATTTTTTGAGTAAATACCTAGGTGCCATTATTCTGATTTCGTATATGTTTTTTCATGCGTCCTCTCTACAGCCTTCTTTCCTTGTTACTTTATTAGCTAGCAAGGAAAATTTGAGTGGCCAACTAAATGTCAGTGGTGGTGGGACTCATCAAACTAAAGATACTTTGCAAGCTTCATCAGGATTGGACAAATCAAGTATGATTGATGCGCTCTTACAATATGTAAAGGAAGCCAATAAGCTTGCCAAAAGGTTCATTCCCTAAAAGAATCCCTCCCGATTATCAAAAGATTACTCCTATTTTTACATTTTAAATTGTGTCTCGTGTCTTTTTTGTTGGTTGCTAGATTCCTTGTGTTATTTATTGCTATTGGCTTAACATTAAATGTGGTTGTGATCTTTTATCTTCAGCAACCTTCGGATACAGCTGAGTGTACTCAACTTTACCAAGGCACTTTGGCAGACAGCTGGCCCATTTATAATGATTTTGGATCGGATGAAAACTTCAGAGAAGGTTTTGGAACAATTGATACACGGTGTTTCCCACTTCGTCTCTAGTGAAGCTTGTGCCCCCAAAAATATTGCTGCGGCGCAGGCTCTAAACTCTGCTTACAAATATCTAACACTCTCATCTATGGTGGAAATAATGTCGTATGACATTTTTCTGCAAAAAAAGATGCTACATGGTGTGTCGATTGTAGAACAACAGGCTGGACTAAAGGACAAAGCTGCGGTTGCTGTGAGTAGTGAAAATTTGAAATTATCCACGAGTCTCTCTGATGTCAAGAATATATTATCAGCTGCATGTGATGGCTCCCTTTTAGGCAAGCTGACCAAGATGCTTGCTTCCTGTGAATTTGATAGTGAAACATATCACCGTGCAAAGGTGGTTTTCATTCAGTTTATTGTTTATTTCCTACATGTTTATGTTTTGTCAACAAAACATCTGTAATTCTATCGTAAACCAAGTTCTGGTTTCTGTTTTTCTGTCTTTTTTTCTTTTTTACTTTCTGGACTTTGTCTTACATATGACCTTACCCAATGTTGCTTGTGATAGAGCTTATGTTTCTCAGAGCTGATTGCTGTATCTGTCTATTGAGCTTAACAAGTCGTGTACTTCATGGTAGGTTGCTTCCAGTTTATTCATTGTGCATGTGATGTCCAAATTAGCAACTGGTGACGGGGGAAGCTTGTCAGTTTCAATGCTCGGGAAGATCCATGAACTGTTGCAAAAGGTTGAATAGTTGTTTGTCCTTCCTCAAATTAAGGCTTTCCAAGTGCTACATATCAGTTTCTAATTGCAGTGATTTCTCTTGCAGCTTATCAGTTTGCCTGCTTTTGCAGAATTATCAGCACAATATTTGCAGCGTGGTTACAGGTGGAAAACTATTTCTTTTCTTTGTGTTTATTTATTTATTTTTAATTGGCCTTCTAAATAATTGTCCACTTCTAAACTACTAAGATTATTTTTTAATCATTTATCTCTTTCTATATTTTGTACTGGAACCTTCTTTTGTAATTGTCTATTGTTATCTTAGATGGAGAGATCAAATGAGGTTTGTGTGGTAGCTCGATTTAATGCCTACTTGTTAATCGCATGTTGCATGCCAATTCGAAACAATATTCCTTTTCTTGGTTTTTGGGAGGGGGATAACAAATTAATAGATAAACATGGGGTGTCATTTCAAAACCAATTGGCACAAGAGTACACTCTGTGTACGTAAATTTTCTATATTATTGAATAAATCATATAATTCAGAGTACATAATGATCTTTTACATAGGGAATATATAGTCCTTAAAGAAACCATTAAAGGAAAATTCATAAATGAAAAATACCAAAAAGAAAAATAATAATGGAAAATACTAATAATCCATAAACCCTAATTTTCCTTTTAACAATGTATTTTATAAATATTGTGAGACATCCTGATCTTTTCAATATGGGGTTCTCAACGTGACCCCTTCAGATGGTGCCTCTTTGGGTTCATCATTTTTGGGTCGAACCTTTTCTTTTCTAGATCTATTACCCATTTGGGTTTCATGGACTTTTATACCATATTAAAAAAACATGAGGAGAGGAGTAATAATAACTCATGTATCTTCACAGTCTTCTCATCTTTCCAATGGGAGTTCCTTAAAAGGAACCAATTGTACTTTGATGGAGGAGACGAAAAATACTAAACAAAAGGTCAAGCCTAAGCTAAAGAGGACATTTAAACTTGCTAAAATGAGGAAACATTATAATGCAAAAATGTGGAAGGGAACTAATGAATAAAAAATGACACCCTAAATCCCTTTGGAGATCTTTCCAAATTTATAGAACTGTTGTTTATTTCCTTGTTTAATTAAATCTTCATTGTATTTAGTTGGTAATATTTGCTGTATTTATTTTTTCCTTATTTGTAATGTGTATTTCTTCTATTTAAAAAACATTTTCTTTCAAGAGAAAATCTATAGAAAATACATTTTTAAGCAAAAAGTTATTTGGTAGTCAAGCAAAATGTTCATTGGGCAAAATGTTATTTCCCAATGCACATTTTGCTTAACATTTTGATTGTTGATCTAAAAGGCTAACCTAGATTTGTTTTCTTAGGCTTGCACATTGTAAATAGCCTGTAAATTGGCCGTTAGTTTCAGTAGGCTTGCACATTGTAAATAGCAGCCTTTCTTACTATTCAAGGGTTAGCTAAAATCTGATATAATAATTATATCATCAATCAACCTTTATTTCCCTTAGTAAGTGTGAAAGTGTTGTAATATTAAATTTTGCCTCCACCTATAAACTTAAGCTTTTAGGTCATTTGGTGATTTAACCGTAAGTTTTTTATCAACCACTTCAATAGATACCTCTAGACTTTCCTTTTAACAGACAAACCTTGTAAGAAGAGGTCAATTGCTCCAACAGTAGAGGGAGAGCTTTATGGTATCTTCATGTTACGCAAAATCTGTGTGGTATCTTCACATATATTTCATTGAACGTTTATTCTGTTTTTTTTTTTTCTGTTTTATTACTACTACTACTACTTTTTTTATTTATTTGATGTTTTCCATTTTCATTCCTTTCATTTATAATTTATTTACGGTCTTGTGCAGTGGAGGTGATGAATTGAACAATTTGATTTTGAGCGATCTTTATTATCATCTACAGGGAGAGCTTGAAGGCCGTAGTATTGGCTCCGGAGCTTTCAGAGAGCTTTCTCTATACCTTATTGATTCTCAAATTTTCCGTTTTCACCAACACAACTGTGAGGATGATATTTTTGTGACCATCAAAGATGCACACTTATTTGACCTCGTGCATATACAGGCAGATTTGGGATTAGATCTATGGGATTATTCAGAATGGAAAGAATCTAAGGCAATTGCAGCAAGAATGCTTAGTTGCATGGAGGATGTAAACTCAATGATACTGGTCACCAGATCAAAGCTTACTGCTTTGAGAGCATTGATAACCATCTTAACTTTGATGGCTGATGATGTAAGTTTGGAGCATTCTGACAATTTTGTCATTAATAGAAACTTGGAGACAAATAATAAGAATAAATAAAAAAAACAAATTAAACTAGAGTTCTGATCGGATTTAGATCATCTGTTGTTTTTATTCTTTTTTTTTTTTTTTTTTTTTTTTTTTGCTAGATACTAGCTAGATACTAATTCCTAAATGCATGAATTTTTTGTTTTAGAAATTTTGTTATATCAATCGCATGATTATTTGTCCTCTGAAGTCCATAAATAGGATTTCAATCTTGCAATTTGCCTCCCTCTCATTTTATCGTATGTTTGTTTTGTTCCATCCTTCAGACTTTAATTTTGAGAAAAAAATCAATTCTACACCGTTACTTTTGATTATTTGCTAATTTGTATGTTACATCTACATATGTGCAGACATTGGAGAAAGAGACTACAATTAGAAGAAAGATCATTGATCATCTTGTTAGATATTGCATTGCAGATATATGGCAATATCTCGACATGACTATTGAATCATTAGCATTCGGTTTGGGTGCCTCCAATTGTGTCCTTTCTTTTCTTACTGCCCAATTGGAATTGGTAATTCTTCTTATCAGATCTGCAGCTAAAACTGTGCCTCTGTCTGTTTGTGCACTTATTTTAAAGACCTCAGGCTCCGGTCTTAAACAGTTAAGTTGCATCCAACCGGTTGCTGGAGCTCATAAGACAATTAGTCTCTTTCTGAATTTGGTTCTTTCTTCTTTGGAACATCACGATCTTAATTCATTTTCAGATCGAGAAAGTAACCCTGAATATGTAAAAGACTTGGCTACATTTTCCAATGTATTGTTGGGTCTTTTACCTATATTATGTAGCTTTATCACAAATGCTGAGCACTGCACCCTGGCTTTGACTACTCTAGACTTGATACTAAGAAAATTTTTGTCCTCTGAGACATGGCTTCCCGTCCTACAAAAGCATCTTCAGCTGCAACATCTTTTTCTGAAGCTTCAAGATGAAAAAAGTTTGTCTTCTGTCCCTATATTAATGAAGTTCTTCTTGACCCTTGCTCGTGTACGGGGAGGTGCTAATATGCTCATATCATCTGGTCTCTTGTCATATCTTCAGTTGTTGTTTACTCCATTTTTGGATGACAGTATTTGCTCGCAATCCAACTATAACAATCAAAATCACCAACTGATTTGGAAACTTGGATTAGCTGTTATCACTGCTGTAGTGCAATCTTTGGGAGATGGTTCTTATCTAGATGTTCTTGATAATGTGATGAACTACTTTTTCTCGGAGAAAGTTTATCTGATCTCCTATCATCTCAATGCACCAGATTTCTCCCCTGATGAGCACGACAAGAAAAGGTCACGGACTCAAAGAACTAAAACTTCTCTCGGTGCTCTCAGGGAGACTGAGCAAACTCTCATGCTGATGTGCGTGCTAGCAAGACATAGGAACTCTTGGGCTAAGGCAACCAAAGAAATTGATTCCCAGCTGCGTGAGAAATGCATACATATGCTGGCTTTTGTTAGTCGAGTTACTCATCGTCACGGAGAATCTCCGGTGGAGGTTGCTCCTTTAACATGCCCTCCAAATCTCAAAGAGGAGTTCGATCATTGCAAGAAACCATCATTTATTCACAGCAAAAGTGGATGGTTTGCTCTTTCGCCTCTCGCTTGCAGATCAAAACCTGAGTTCACTGCTCCCTCAACGTCTTTGATAGTTAAGGATCAAACCACTGAAAATGCAGATCCAATTTGTCCGACACATTTTTCCGATAGTCTGGCCGTGCATATCTATACAATTACATTTCTTCTTTTGAAGTTTTTATGTCTACAAGCTGAAGGGGCAGCTCGAAAGGCTGAAGATGTGGGTTATGTTGACCTCACACATTTTCCAGAGCTACCAATGCCTGAAATTTTACATGGGTTGCAGGTATTGCTGTAATGGCTGCAAAAGCCCATTAGTATACTTCAACCTTGGGTTTTTTCTTTCTAAACTTTGTTAGCACTTGGAAAATGTTGGTGATTGT
Source organism: Cucumis cinereus (assembly GCA_037974625.1). NCBI lineage: Eukaryota > Viridiplantae > Streptophyta > Magnoliopsida > Cucurbitales > Cucurbitaceae > Cucumis > Cucumis cinereus. The sequence goes on along the minus strand of JBBPDJ010000003.1, from coordinate 2,307,975 downwards.
CAAGATCCTGAAGTTTTACCGTGTTTATAATACAGGATCAGGCAATGGCTATCATTTGCGAGCTCTGTGATACCAAATCAAAGCCTATGGATATCGATGTCCAGAATTTCTGCCATTTGCTGTTGCAAATTATGGAGATGACACTGTACTTGGAACACTGTGTTGTGCAGATTTGTGGCATACGAACCGTATTAGGCCGAGTGGAAGACTTCTCAAGGGAAGTCAAATTATTATTGAAAGGTAAGATTTATTATCACATAATGCCGATGATTCTAATACTATTTACTTTTCAATCTTTCTCTGTTGACCCCCCATTTCATTAAATGTAGGTGTTGAGGGTCATGCATTCTTGAAACAATCAGTAAATTCCTTGAAGCAGATACTGTCATTTGTCTATCCTGGCTTGGTGCAGAGTGAAAAGTTGTGAGGATTGAGCCTTGCGGGTGAATATTTTTGAAGCATATAGAGATTTCGAATTTTCGTCAAAGGAGGCATGATTCTCTTACATCTCTTTTTCAAAAGTGATTAGAGAAATTGTAATAACTTTGTATATATTTTTGGCTTTTCCCGTATAGTCATCCAATTAGCTAGAATAGTAGTAGTAAATCATTATGAAAATGCAAGATCCATATATTGCAAGTTTCTAACTTATATGATGAGATTATTAGGGAACAATGAAATAGAATTGTACAATTTCGACACTATTACAAGTGAATTACTAGATAAATGTGGTTTTGAAAATAGGGAACAGTAAAATTGAATTCTAAAGAAATAACAACTCTTTTTTTTTTTTTCGTAGAAAAAAAACTTTGACTTGATTTCAGAAATCAAAATGGATAACAAAACACAAAAGTTTATTGGTAAAAGAAAGTACGATTTATAAGCTTAAATTTTAAAAGTTTGTTGAGATTTAGAATCTGCCTATTTGTTTAAGGTCTTGGTTTTGTTCTTTGGGCTATTTTGTGATATTTCAGGAAATCTTCTACATGTCTCTTGGAATGTTCCTATTGATCATTTTCTTCCTTATAGGATAAATTCTACATAATTATTTCACTCGTTTTATTCCTTATAAATCCTTTGCAGAATTAGAATGAGACAGTATTTCTTTTTCCGTTGTGTTTATTTAAGGTCAAGTTGTATGCTTGCTAGGGTTGTTGCCTTGGGTATCTTTTATTTAAGTTTTTGTTTGTGTGGTGGCCGTACGACATGGTTGTGTGTCAATCTTTAAAAATTGTGAATCAAGAGGTTTTGCCGATCTTCAAGTTGTGTTCTAGGTCATTTTGTTGTTTGAATAATTACATGGAAAGGTTGTCTCAATCTTAGGAGGAGTCTAAAGCACTATTGCTTGAGAAGGGATTTTTAAACTTAGGGAGCTTAAGTTCATCAAGTGGCGTCCTCTTCACTTGAAGGTAAAAAGATTGCAATTGAGAGTCAGTCTCTTAGTATAAGACTAAGTTCTTGTTCACCAATATGCTCATGTTGAGAGGAAGTTTAAGTATGTTATATTCTTTTTAACTATGTCATATTACATAGGATTCATTATATACCATACTCATAATTGTTTGCCTTAAGCGTTTTTAGTCACTATACTATTGATAATTGTTCTTTATAATTTGAAGGTTGTAGATGATTACTATAGTTTAGTATTAGTTTCTATAACGAGAGACATGATCATAATGGTAAGAATGTTAATGATATAATAGTTGAACATAAAAGAGTAATATCTTCTCACTTGTTTGTTTGTTTGGTTCTGTCTCTTCTTTGTTCTTCATTCTTACTCTTCCTCAATTTGTTGTAGTGAAACGTTTTCAGGTTAGAAGACACAATATCACTGTCTATCACAACTATCACTTTTGAAAATCTTGACGATATTATATTTACATTTTTCTCACTTGTTTTTTTTTCCTTTTTTTTCTTCTTTTATTTTCCATCATTTTGCTTTTCTCTACTTCATCAAACTCCTCCTCCACCTCCTCAGCATCGAGATCAAGATCAAGATCAAATTTAACTTCAATAGAAAATGTTATCATTGTTCTTAAGATAGATATAAAGTTGGATTATATTTACTTAATAACATACTATAACCAATCAATTAACATAAAATGATAATTGTAATTGGTAGGAATTTTGGAGATAATAATCAAACATATAACGACATTTTAAAAAAATTGCAAATATAATTAAGACGATCAATGATAAACTTCTACCAAGATAGACCATAAACGATATGAGAGTCTATCAACCATGGATTGGCTTTGCTATATTCGAATTTTTTTTAAAATGTTACTCTATATATGCTAATATTTTGATTTTCAATTTCTAAATTTACAAATGTTTCTAAAATAATTTGTTTCTTTTTTTATAGAAAATGTTTTTTTTTTTTTTTTTTTGAGATAATTCAAGTCTGATTTTTTTTTAGATGAGATAGAGGTGATCAATGTAAGAAGATTCACCTCTTGACAAATAATATTAAATAAATAGATAGATATAAGGGAGAGTTTTCTTTTAAAATAGTTAATAAATAATTATATGGAAAAAAAAAACAATATTAGTAGAGGTAAAGACGTACACGTCAATTGATAATATTCCGAAAGGAAATCTCAGCCGTCGGATCCATCTCATTGATTCTATAAAATTTGGAAAATAAAAAGAAAATAGAGAGGCGTTTGTTGCCGCTTATTATTGCTGCCAACGAACGCAACCCATTTCACACAACAAAACCACACAGCGAAGAAAGAAGATTCTCCGGCCACAAACTCAGACCGACGGCATGGCGGCGACTGTCTCACCGTGGGGAAAGCCCGGAGCTTGGGCTTTGGATGCGGAGGAGCACGAGGCCGAGCTTCTCAAGGACCAGGAGGAACAGTCTCGCCACCAATCGGAGCCCAGTGCTGACTTTCCATCCCTTGCCGCCGCGGCCGCCACCAAGCCTAAGAAGAAGAAAGGTCAGTCCATTCCTTTGTCGGAGTTTCAGACTTATGGCGGTCCGAAGCCGTCTGCTCAATCCAGTGATCCAAAGGGTCTTACGGCTGAAGATCTAATGATGCTTCCGACGGGCCCTCGTCAGAGAACGGCGGAGGAGATGGACCGTAACCGGCTTGGTGGTGGGTTCAAGAGTTGGGGTCAGAATAGTTCGTATGACAGGGGGAATCGGTATTCTAACTCGGAAGATTCGCCGAATTCTCGACGGGGTTCTAGGGTTTTTGATGAGTCAAGGAGGAGTAATGATGGATCTGATAGAGAATTCAGAAGGGAATCGTTACCCTCTAGGGCTGATGAGATTGATGATTGGGGAGCCGGGAAGAAGCCTATGATGGGTAATGGGTTTGAGAGGAGAGAGAGAGGAGGAGGTGGAGGTTTTTTCGATTCTCACTCGTCGAAAGCCGATGAATCGGATAGTTGGGTATCAAGTAAGAGCTTTACACCTTCTGAAGGTCGGAGATCAGGCGGTTTTGACAGAGAGCGAAGAGGAGGATTTCCCTCGAGCGGCGGTGGCGCCGATTCAGACAATTGGGGCAGAAAATCTGATGGGGCTAGAGGTGGAATTGGTGAAAATGGTGGTGGGGCTGATTTGGAGAATTGGGGCAAAAAATCTGAAGGGGTTAGAAGTGGAATTGGTGAGAGGCCTAGGCTTAATCTGCAGCCTCGTTCAATCCCTTTGAACAATGGGAATCAGGAGGCTTCTGATGTTGCACTAAAGCCAAAGGGGTCTAATCCTTTTGGAAATGCAAGACCAAGGGAAGAGGTATTGGCTGAAAAGGGGCAGGACTGGAAGAAGATTGATGAGCAGCTCGAATCAATGAAAATTAAGGATACGGTTGAAAAGGCAGAGACATCTAGTGGGGCTTCGTTTGAAAGAAGAAAAGGCTTTGGAGTTCGAAGTGGTCGGTCTCCCGATTCGGGAAGGAGTTGGAGGAAGCCAGAGTCTGTGGAGTCTCGTCCCCAAAGGTTTGTGTTTTACTTGAAATTTCTGTTTTTACTGCTTTGAGTAGTCTGTACAGTTGTTTTGTAGTTGTTCCCTTGTATTTGTTAGTGCCTTATGGTGCTTTATATGTGCTCTTGGTTGTCTTTTGAACAAACTGTTTCATTTGCTGCTTTTTTTCCCCCTTCTAGGATTCATGTAGATTGAGACGTATTTAGGCAAAGTAAACGAGCAACATTTGAGATGGAAATCATCAATTACACATGTCAGTTGTATTGATTACCTAAATAAACAAGACAGTTCTTGTATTTTGCACCTTTATGATGATGCCTTTTCTCTCATGATGATGATAGCTGACGAGTATGGTTTGAAAGTGAAGATACCTGTGACCAGTTGAGTTCTGTGTAAATGATAGTTTTAGGGGCTTTTTGTTATATCTTGGATGAAAATGGAAAATACTTTTCATATGACTTGCTTTCGAAGGTTACTCCTTTTCTCCATTTTATCTTGAACTAGAAGCAATTGACCATATTGATGTGTGTTGAAACTTTGAGTTGAAGTTCTTTCTTTTAGCGATTCTGGCATGTAAATGATCCTAGTCCTGGAGTTCTATGGAGAGATTAAAATTGACAATTCTGTATAATGTAGCTTTGTAGTTTGTCCCGTGAAAAGATTGAATCTATAATTTCTAATTCCTCTATCTTTTGCCTTTAGGCTTTTGGTTTAATTATGTTCTAGAGCATGTTGATTCAGTGATTTGATTTGGTGTTCCAGTGCTGAGTTGGTTGAAGATGAACCTGCTGAGGAAAATTGAAGAAGCTATTCTATGCAACTGATACTAAAGTTGAAAGAACTGAAGTATGCTGATATCCATTACTGAAAGCTCTTGAATTATTAACTGTGTTCTTCCCTGTATACTTTGTGAGTTATTCTCGTCCACCCCCACCCACCCCCCC
>JBBPDJ010000003.1:2275811-2302997 GCA_037974625.1 Cucumis cinereus | reverse complement strand
CAAAAAAAAAAAAAAAAAAGCAAACTGATCGAACCATACATATAAATTTTTTTGTTCTGTGAGTGTTATTGATGTGGATCAAGTACAGGACATTGTGCAATTTTGGTAGGTTTATGGTAGCTTTGCTAATTAGGCCTTCTTTATTTGAATTCATTTCTACCTCTTGTTCGTGTTCCTGAGAAATACTGTTCAACTGTACTGTTGTTACTAAAATCAGTTTTGTGTTTTGTTGAGAAATTCTGGTGAGTTTCATTTTGCTTTCTGACCTTGTATTACTTGACTGAACAAATTATGATAATTTCTTATTTCCCAATCCCAACACATGATTGCGTAGGCTTTTATTATAGTTCTGTGGTTATGCATTATTGTCTGAAAGTTGGTTGTATGATGAATTGGAAACAGTGGGATACCTTTCTCATGTCCAGCCTTTTCAGTCTGGCAATTTGTTTCTTTTGCCCTCAAAGTTATGGCCAAATTACAAAAAGAACCTTGATCTTTCTAGGTGGTTTCGAAAATATCCATATATAAAAGTTGCAATATTACCCTCGATTATTAGTCTAAATTTCTTTATATCCAAATAGGGCTCTCTTCTAAGTCTGGACAATTTCATCCTAAAACAATTGGTTTAGGAGTAGAAATCTATTAGAATCTTGAATTGAAATTAAGACCTATAAAGACTGTGACAGTGAGTGATTTAAAAGAGTAGTGTTTTGGCTCAATTTCGGTTTGAAACAATGTAATTCAGGCAATGCATATTCTTGTTTCGTCCATTTTTTTTTTATTAGTATAAGTGTTTTTAGAGTTTGAAAATTTAGAAATGCTTTATTTTCTTCACTTCTCCTTTCTTGATATATTGTGTGATGCTATGTATGTTTAATGATCTGTCAGTTTAAATCCTTGCTTGCTGTCTTTGTTTTCCTTAATGGTACAATCATACGGCTAGATTTTTTTTGTATTACATCTAGCAGAAGCGAGTATCGAATTATTTCTTCATGGCTTCTGCTGAAAAAGCTTAGTAAGCCGGGCTTTGGTGTGAAAGTACATGAATTGTGATATAAAGAAATTACAAATTTAAAGATTAAAATAATCATAGGTTGATCTAGTGATAAAAATAAAGACATAGTCTCAATAATAATAGGTTGATCTAGTGATAAAAATAGACATAGTCTTAGTAATAACTAATCAGGAAGTCATGGTGGTCATCTACCTAGGAAGGAATTAATTTCCTGTGAGATCATCTACCTAGGAAGGAATTAATTTCTTGTGAGTTTTCTGTAGGTTCAGGTGGGTAACTCACACTTAAATGTTGTAGGTTCAGGTGGGTTGTCTCACGTAAGTTGGTTCGGATACGTATAGATATAAAAAAGAATTAGAGATTAAAATGATATTTTAACCAAGAGTGTTCATTATATTATTCAACAAGTAGAAGAGTAGATATTGAACTAATGACGTTTCGTATGTTAATAACTTAGCTATTAAACAATAATCTAGCCGTGTACAATAATCTAGCTATGTACAATATTGAACTACTGACATTTCGTATGTTAATAACGTATGATATCGATTATTTTTCATAAAGTATTAAACAATAATCTTATAACAGGAAAGACTTTATTTTTTGTGGATGATGACTTAGTTTGGATATTTTCTATGGTGGAAAATGCAAGTAAATAAAACTATATATTGGAAATTGGAATCTAAACCTATATTACACAATAATTAGCGTCAAAAGTAATTGAGAATTAGGCTTTAAGAATATAGTGAAACACATTCTATCAATTATCCAAGCATTTTTGCTTTTGACACTTCATATTCTTATAATATTTTGGTGCAATGTGATTGTATTCATGCAAAGTGGACAAGAAGTGGTTGTGACAAATGATGTCACGACAAAAATCGTCGAAAAAAAATTTGTTTATTAATAGTGTGTTATGTATGTCTATAAACAAATAAAGGAAATAGTTTTACTGTCTCGAGAAACAATATAGTACAAAATATAAAGATAACATGTGAACATACGGTTTGTATGGTTCTATATGTAACACATCTCTTAAACCTTAAACATAATAAATCCAAGTATGATTTTAATACAACAAATCTAGGGTATTCGGTAATTCAATATCAATATGAAACGATCTAAGAAACATGAGAAGACAAAATGGTAGAAAATAAATTAATCTCTCACTCTATACGTTTAATCAAATAACGAGTTGATAATTTTGGTATGTATAAAATTTCAACGACAAAAGTTTAGTACCAACTTAAGTTACAACCCAACGTAACCAGTGCAATTATCTCAACAACGTGTACAATTTTATCAACTCAAAATTTCAAATTGCAAGCTATAGGCATATGTGTGTGTGTGGGAGCCATAAGTAATATCTCTAATATTAGAAATTGATTTCAAGATGTGAAATAATGCTATACCTAAAAAGCAATAACATATTTATTAAAATTAAAAGGATGGTTTTGAGATTTTTTTTAAAAAAATGTTTTTAAGTGAAAGCACTTTTCTGTAAGAGTACTTTGAAGAAGTACTAATAAAGCAATTTAAAATATTTTTTAACATTTAAAAATAATAATAAAAGTTACTTTTAATTAAATAACCTAATATAGAAATCTTCCTAAAAAGGGGGCTAAAAAGATACTCTTTTATATATTTCCTATATATATTTAAATAATTAAAATAGGTAGAAAGGAAGGACAAAATGGTAAAAAAATAATAATAAAAGGAAAATTTCTAATTTTACCTCCAAATCTTTTTCGGATCAATGTTTACCCTAAAATTTATTATATCCTGTTAGGGAAAACAATATTCTCAACATACCTCTACAATGATATGATATCGATCCACCTATTTTAGACATAAAGTCAAATGAATTTGTTTTTAATTTCATTTCAAACGACTAGTACAAAATCGGAGATAATTGCTATTATTTATATACACATTGTTGTCCCCTTATCTAAACTATGTGAGACGAATTTTGTCACATTGCCAATAATCTTTCTATTGAACAAAGGACCACCGCATAGATTCGTCTAACTCCTATAAGATAAAGTTCGACTACAGATCATACCATGGTTACTTCTTAAGCTAAAAATGACATAGGGATCAATGGTACCAAAAAGATAAACTTAAAAAATGGGTGATAAATTTAAAGAATCAAAAGTGTGATTTATTATTATTATTATTATGAAAAAGAAAAAGAAAAAAAAGAAAAAAAAAATATTCATTTATTATTGGTTGTTGAATTGTTCATCAATTGCTCATTGCCACGATATCCTCCTGAGATGGTAGGAACAGCTGCCAACCCCTACAAGATTCTACTTTTATTTTCTTCTAGATTTTTTTTTTTATATATAAAAAAGTTAAATTGGTTCTTTTTATATATATATAAAAATAAATTATCAAGTTTCATGGTTATGGTTATTTAGCTCTTACATTAGGGTTTAGGGTTCCTGAAATTTCTAGAGTTGAGACATAAGGTCCAGAGAGTCTCTTGGTGTGTGTTATTATATATCACATTTTTTTAGAGCGTCATAGTACTTCCATGCGTGCTCCTCAAGTGGTCAATTATGTTGCGTGGTTGAAGTTTTTCTATGTTGTTTACAAAGGCCGGAAGCTTTTATTGAAAGGACTTGAGGTGGTTATTCTCTCTAGGATCTCTTTTGTTAAGTTTTGTCTTTGTTGGTGTTCTTGCTTTCATTAGTCCGTTTTATCTTGCTTGTGTCTTAACCTTATTTGATATATCTTATAAGGTGTGTATCTCTCCTTGCTTTTTTCAATATAGGATTCTCAACATCTCGACATACCCCCTCAAAAGATGGTGCCTCACCGGGTTCACCAATCTTGATCATATCTCAATTTCATTTTATTGGACCAAATATCCATTTAGGCTTTATGAGCTTAGATATCATATTTGATAGCATGATAGTGGAGTAGCTCATCCATCAAGGAATGTCAACAGACCTGTGAGTGTGAAATATTTTTCTTTGTTTTTTTTTTTTATTGCAATTCGATGACTTTGAAACAAAAAGAAAAAGATGTTTTTTTTTTTTTATATACATTTAATTAAGAGAGAGATAAAATTAAAATTAAAATTATAAAAAAGAAAAATTACAATTATTGGTAGTCAATAATTTAAACTATATATAGGTTTTAACTTCTAACAGCAATTCTTAAAAGAAGTAGCATTAGTCTGATATATGACATAAAACATGAGACCTCAGTGTTTTATTGCAACATTATTTTTAAATTATTCAATTTCATAAAACTCAATATTTTTAAACAATTTTGTTTCTTTAGAAATACTCAAATAATTTTTTTTTAAAAAAAACATATATTACTACTTTTGTATTAGTTAACGTGGTAGGTTTTGTTCACGTGCCGTCATTCATTATTTTCAAGAGAATATCACATTTTTAGTCTTAAGTTTTTAAAAATATGTATGTTTGGTCTTGAACTTTTAAAATGTATTTTTTTTTAGTATCTTAAATTTATATCAATTGATCTAAGTAGGGGTGTGCACGGTTCGGTTTGGTCCGATTTTGGGCCGAACCAAGTACCAAAACGAACCTCCCAGTTTTCCTACACATTGAATCATTGAAAACCGAGTTCATCGACTGTGGTTGCTAAACCGAACCAATTTTCTTCGGTTTAGATTGGTTCGGTTCGATTCGGTTCAAACCATTTAGAAAAAAGAAAAAAAAACATCAAATCATTCTTAAGTTGGGCGCGAGCTTAAAGAAAAAAATAATAACAAAGGATTTTTGTGCCGAGCTTTTTGTTAATTAGTATATATATTTTTATTAATATAAATATTTACATAATTAATATAATAGGTTACTGTTGGGTTCAGTTTTTCACGATTTTTAAGGTGGTGAACCGAAGACCGAACCGATCCTCTCGGTTCTATTCCTTAGAGAACCGATGGTTTCTTATTTTTTAATAAAACCAAACCGAACCAATTGATTTGGTTCGGTTCGGTCAGGTTTGTCGATTTTTCTCGATTTTTGCACACACCTAGATCTAATTGGTTCTTGAATTTTGAAAATGTACCTTTTTAGTCACTGAATTTGTAAAAACTCAGGGACTATAAAAGTACAATTTGAAAACTCATGGATCAAATGGATTTATTTATAGAAATATGGAGACTAAAGGTTTAGAGACCCAACACACATATTCATCCAATCTTAGGGATTAAAAAGTTAACTTTTTTTTATTTTTAATTACAACTTTATTCTAACATATTATAATATTTAATTTTTAATTACAACTTTATTCTAACATTTTTACGTTCGTGTTTTGAGCTTATTGCCCATTTAGTTCAAAGGTATATTTACAATTTTACTTTTGAGTTTTACTCATTTTGATAGTTTACGTTAACTTCAAGTTAATTAGTTTGAAACAAAATTCAAAACTCAAAAATAAAAATTTCAAAATCTAATATACAATATGAATATATAAATAGGTATGAATGTTCAAATCGTTCGGGTCTCTTTCTTTGTTAGAATCCATAATCTATCAAATCTAACACCAAAATCTCATGTTAATGTCAAAAAATTAATTAATTTGTCCTTTTTTAAGGGGACATGTAAATCTAATTAAAAAAATAAATGGTTGAAATCAAATAGTGAAACAAAAATAACCAAATTTTCTAAAATATATTAAAAATAATTCTAAAAATACTTTTGTATTTTTCCCCAACCTTCCCATTAATTTGGACAGTTGAAAGTTGAATTTGAAGTTTCTTTTTTTCCCATTGGCTTCATTAAATTCCCTCTGACACTTTTGTCAGAAATCTAACAATTCATCTGTATTTTTCAACCATCTCTTAAATTCTCCCTTCATTTTTCCCATATTTAAGTTCTTTCAACTACATCACCCCCATTTCCATGGATCCTCTCCTCAAGTTCAAGCTCGGTTTTTTTGCCGCATCTCTTCTTTCGGCCACCGCGTATGGATATGCCGTTGTCACAGGCACCGTCTTTTGCGATCAGTGTAAAGATGGCCAAATATCTATGTTCGATTATCCCATGAATGGTATCATTTAAGTTTGTCGTAATTCATAACTTAGAACTTATTCTTGGAATGTTTGTATTCGTTCTCTAATGCTCTCAATGAGTATGCACGGATTTCGCTATATATAAATGACTTAACTTTGGAGAAATGTAACTAACATTGTTGTTGAAAGAAAATTTGTATAACGATTATTTATTTGAGACTTGTGATTGAAGATGTTATACTAAGTAAAAGTTCAATCGTTGCAGGAGTTAAGGTTACGGTTGCTTGTGGGGATGGGAATGGGGGAGTTACTTATTTGAGAGAGGAAACCACAAATTTGTTTGGGAGCTTTACGATGAGATTCGACGGAACGCCGGATCTTAGCGGTTGCTATGCCACGGTTGGTGGAACCGTACAGGAAACGATGACGAACTGCACCGGAGCTGGTGGCCCGCCAAAGAGTCTTAGGTTGATGTTTAGGTTGTTTGACATGGAAATGTATGTGGTTGATTCTTTGGTTTCTCAACCTGATACACCAATGTCGTTTTGTTCGACATCGGGTCATCCGGTTCCGGTCCCTGCACCGGTTATAAAGACACCACCGTCTCCGCCTTCTCTGCCTCCTTCGTTTAAGCTGCCGCCGCTTCCAAAACTGCCCCCACTTCCGCCGATGCCTCAGCTACCGCCTATGCCGTTCTTGGAAGCTTCTGCTTGCCAACATGAGTAAGTGAAGTTTTCAGAAGAAATGTTAAAATCTTTTTCATTATTTTAAATAAAATTCAAAGTTTGTAAAATATAATTTTGATAAAAGACCCATTTATTCAAATCCTTGGCCAAAGGGTCATTTATCCAAATTCTCGTCATCTAATTTATATTAGTAATCTAATTTACTACGTTAGAATCTTCATTATTTTGTTTTCATTCAGAAATCTTTTTAACTAAATAAGTTGAAAATCATGTAAATCTTCGGTCCGTTTGACAAAATTAAACTAGTTTTCTCACAATTTTATCTCTACGATTTTTATCTTTTCTTACTACGTGAATTATATAAATCAAATTTCAAAAATAAAAACTTATTTTAAAAAACTATGGTCCGATTTAGTTACTATTGTGCTTGTTCATACAATTTCTTAAGCACGAGTCTCAAATTCTCCATGTAAGTTTTTAAAAACAATCTTTGAAAACATAAACAGCAAACATATAAATCCAACAAAAATTCAAAATAATTATCAAATGAATTAAATGTAACTTTTATCATTTTTTTTTTTCAGGAATTGGACAAACCCAGATTACAAGTGCTACTGGAGGGTAGTGAATCCAGACACAAAAGTGGCCGTTATTTTTGGACTAGTAGCGGCCAACCGATACGGAACGGACCTCACATTATGGAACGGCCTACAAGGCCGAGGGGACCCTTATAGGACCCTTTTAAGGGAAGCCATAACGGCGTTTCTTAATTCCTATAATTCCCTTCATTTCCCCTACCCTACACTTTCTGTTGTCCAACACTTTAATTGGGCATTATTGGGCTCTCAACGGTCCGTTCTCCTCACTGCCCTCCGCTTCAAACGGGCCAACTCCGGCAACGATCACGTCACCTGTAAATTCGATCCTTGCAAGTGACGCGACACGTTGAAAAGATTACTATTTTAGTTTTTAAGTTTTGAAAAAGACGTGTGTTTGGTTGTTAGATTTTAAAATGTTTACTTTTAAATCTCTAAATTTCTAAGGATATGTGCATTGTATCCTCAAGTTTTTAAAATATAACTTTCTGATTTCGAGTTTTCAAATAATCTATTGTTTTTATTTTACTCTAGAAAAACAATTTTTAAAAAATGATCTTTTCTTTCTAAAAGTATATTTAAATTTAAATTTCATATACTTTTTTTAAATAATTAAAAAAATGAAATGAATTTATACTTAAAAACTCTAAAGACACATTTTAAAAACTCAAGACCAAACACACGTAATTTTGAAAATTTGGAGACTAAAACCTGTATTTTTTTAAAAAAAAAAAATTGTTATTTCATCTTTACTATTTAATTACTTATAGGTATAGATATCAATTAGTTATAGTTATAGCTTTCGAATGTAAGATCTTGATTTTCATTTCATCTCTGAGGACAATCTATGAAATTATGTGATGATAATAAGTTTTCTCCTAGTGGATATGTTTTGTTTGAGCTAAGAAGGTTGATTTGAGTTGGGCATTTCATGTGTATCGAAAGTTAGTATTTTTCTGTTTGGAAGTTACCCTTAAAAGTGGTTCTTACGAAAGACTTTTACGTATCTAACGAGGTTTATTTTTAATCGAGTATGTGTACTTTCGAAATATGAAATCAACATATTAATTCGTAGCTATTGGCACTTCATATAAGTCAAGTTCATAATCACGGAATAAACTTATCACATAATTCCATCTAAATAAGTAGAAAAAGAAATAAACGAAGACGAAATGATGAAAATGTACTCAAATTTAATGAAATGTTGTTGGATATGACTCTTCCTGTAGAGTGGCATCCTTTCAATTCCATGAGTTGTATTGTTTCATGAAGTAATGTGTGTCTTTTTCATAATTAATCAATTTAAAAACGAGACATGAATTATATTATACTGACCGTAAATTAGTCTATAAATATATTTCTTCTTCAAATTACTTTTAAAAAAAAAAACATTAGGACTTTTCTCCTATGAAACTTCCTCTCTTTCATTAATTCGTTGAAGTTCAATTTATTCTAAGTTGAGTTCATTGGATCTTGTGGACGAGAGAATACTTTTATAAGAAAGACAATCTACTATATCCTAGGAAATATTTACTCTTAAAACTTTGATACTAGAGTGAGTAAAATTGTCTAAAGAAGAGAATGTAAATTCATTCGTCTCAAATTTTTTCTTGTATACTAAGGTTCTATGTTTTTTAATTTTATGTGATATTAATCATATAACAAATATTGCTACTATTTATTTGATTCATGCATTTCTCTTTATAATTTAGAGTAATCTTTGCATTTAAATGAGTTGAGTTAAATTTTTAGCTTAACTTTAGCCCACCAACTTCACAAGTTGGTTTTAAATAACTCATTTCTACCAACTTCAACAGTGTTTACTAGTGTTTACTATTGAAGTTTGCATATTAATTGAGAAACTCCCTTCTTCCCTTCTTTCTCTCTCCCTCCTCTAATATTTCATATGACTTCATCTGTTGGCCACCGCTTATGACCAACTTCGTCGACGTTTTCTAACGACCACCTCTATTGCCCAACTCTAACGATAAACTCTAGGGATCATCTCCGACGACCACCTCCGACAATAACCACTTTTTAGACATGCTTTGACAACCACCTCTAAAGACAACTAGCTCTTGGAATTAACTCTATTGAAAATCATCTTTTATAATCATCTACAGCAACCACCTTCAATGTCCAATGTCACGCCACTACCACCTTTTCACTAGTGACCAACTTCATCGATCATCTCTAAAACCAACCCTAGCCACCAACTCAACCGATTGTATACTAAAAGAACAATTAAAAAAACTACAAAAAATTTTATCAATGAAAGATTTTTAAATACAAAATTGAAATTATTAGTTCATGGTGTTTAGTACTAGGGTCGTCTTATTTAAAATAATTTTTCTAAACTTTCTTTATTTTTTAATACAAATTGGTAGAAAATTTGAACTTAAAACCGACATACATCGATATCAGTTGAGTTTTTCTTAATATTGGAAAAACAAAATACAATGGTTAACAATATTTTCTATAATTTATCCACATTAAATAAACACGATCCAACCTTGAAAAAAGGTGAGGTCTTGCTTCCACCGGAATCAATACATTAAACTAAATTTCTTCTTCTTCTTCTTCTTCCTTTTTATTTATACAATTTAATTAAATTTAAAATTTGTTTTCTCTGCAACCAAAATTTAAAAATTTATTAATGGAAACAGATCAGTACGATGCAGTTCCTAAATTTTTAATCCAAACATAAAGAAATTCAACGACGCCATTGAAACCCCATGAGAAAACCCACTCTCCATCACCGTGCCCAGAGAAATCTCCCTATGAAGGAATTTCAACTATGTCTACCGGCGTTAATCTCGCTGTTGATCGCCATCGGCATCAACGCAATCTGTCAAGTCAGTGGACAGGATTTCACGATTGAAGAAGCAACAATCGAGGAAATTCAGAGAGCTTTTGCCGATGAAAGGCTCACGTCGAGAATGTTAGTCGATTTCTATTTAAAACAAATCGAAGCCCTAAATCCGGTGCTTAGGGGTGTGGTGGAGGTGAATCCGGAGGCGAGGGATGAGGCGGACGAGGCGGACCGGCGGCGGAGAGAGGGGAAGGTGAACCGGTTGCCGGTCGGAGGCCTTCACGGCATCCCGGTGCTGGTGAAGGACACTATTGCGACGAAAGATAAGATGAACACGACGGCTGGATCGTACGCATTGGTGGGATCGGTGGTGCCTCGGGACGCCGGCGTGGTTGAGAAGCTGAGGAAAGCTGGGGCGGTGATTTTGGGGAAAGCGAGTCTCAGTGAGTGGTACTCGTTTCGGGCTCTGGGTCACGTGCCCAATGGGTGGTGCGCACGTGCCGGTCAAGGAGTGGTGAGTTCTTTGAAACAAAAAACATCTTTTTTTTCTAATTACATCACTAATTTGAGTTTTATTCTCTTTTGAAATATAATTTGACAAGGTGTTAACCCCTAAAATATATTTTTAATAAATTTTAAATTTAATATATTTTATTAAAATTGTTTTTATCTCATATCAACTCGTTTCGACCAAAATGAGCATAATTCAATTATCATAAATTTTGTACTTTCAATCTTGAAGTCAAAGGCTCACCTATTGATAGTGATAGAATTTGAAATTTTGTTATATTTTATAACTATATTCCACGATTTTGAAATTATATTAATTACTCTTATTTATTATTATTATTTTGTGGGTAAGGAAAAAAAAAAGTAATAGATCAAAACGTAGAGTGTACTTAATCATAACTCAAATTTTAATACAAGCTGGTGTTTGTGAAACGATGCAGAATCCTTATGTGGCTTCAGGTGAGACCTGCGGGTCGAGCAGTGGCTCAGCCATTTCTGTTGCTGCTAACATGGTAACCGTCTCACTCGGTACAGAAACTCATGGCTCCATCCTCTGCCCCTCCGATCGAAACTCCGTCGTAGGACTCAAACCAACCGTTGGCCTCACTACCCGAGCCGGAGTCATTCCCATCATGTCTCGCCACGACACCGTCGGGTAAGTTCATACTCTTAGTCAGAAATGTTCACAAACAAGAGAAAAATAATCTAAATATTTGAAATTGCATATATAGGCCTATAACGAGGACAGTGTCGGATGCAGTTTACGTGCTTGATGCAATTGTTGGTTATGATCCAAGAGATGCTGAAGCCACAAGCCAAGGCTCCAAGTTTATACCACAAGGTGGATATAAACAATTTCTAAATCCTAATGGATTAAAAAGGAAAAGAATTGGAGTTGTTAGAACCCCATTTGCTGATAAGTTCCCTTCAATGCAAATTTTTGAGAATCATCTTCATACCTTAAGGTAAACAATCTTTGAATTTGTCTTTCTTTTCTTCGATTCCAGGCTTTAATCTAACGTTTTAGTGATTATCACTGGATTAAGTTCACTTTAACTTCTTACCACAAAAAATACTGGTCAGTTACTACGACACTTGTTGGGTTTATTCTATGAATTTTTCAGACCCAAAATAGAAAGCAATTTGATGGAATTTGAAGTCCAAAATAAGGTGGTAGGTGGAATGAGTGAAGTAGAAGAAGCCACTGTCACTTTCTTGTAGTACAATTACTTTCCTTTGTTTTTGGATTGTACAATCACGTGGGGAGGAGAAAATTACTTAAAATTTGATTTTAGAATTGATAGAAAATCATTTTGGTCAAATCATTTTCTTTCTTCTTCACAGAGATAAAAAACTCTCTCAAACCCTTATTTCAAGCTTTCTTTACTTCGTCGTTAATGGTGATCTGATTTTTGCAAGAAAATTTACACATGCTAGTATAAAAAGTATAGAGAAGAAGGAGAGGTACACAGTGTCACAATCGCAACCTTTTCGAACATGGGACGGGCGGTTGTACAACATATGCTCTAATCCAGTGAGCAGGTCAGCCGTATGGAATCCGAAATGTGCGGACAAACTCCTTATATGGGTAGCCTCCTTTCACGTTTTGAGAGAAAGTTGTTTTATAAAATGTGGGAAAGGAAGAAAAGCTTAGTATACATCATTTAAAGAAAGCATGGAAGACTTTCCATTGCAAGAAAGTTGAGATTGCAAATAGTACAACAAGGCTTAATCGGGGATATGGGTAGTGGGACTCCTTATAGTACATTTTAAACAATTTTAAATGTGACAGACTTGCACATGCAAAAGTGTGAGTGGTCACATACATGGAAAACAACATAAATGTAAGGTGGTTGAAAATTACGTTTGTTTTCTCATAATTTATGTGTAATGGTTTTCATCGTTTCTGCAAATAAATCAATATGTAGATGTAGCGTGTATAAGCTCAAAATTAAACAGAGTTGTAACGATGTGTGCTTATTTCATTTAATTAAATTATGTAGGGAAAAAGGTGGTGTTATAGTGGATGGTCTTGAAATTGCTGATATAGATATGATATTGAGCCCCAAAAGGAGTGGTGAACTAACAGTTATGTTGGCTGATTTCAAGCTTTTGCTGAATGATTATTTGAAAGAGCTCATAAGTTCTCCAGTCAGATCACTTGCAGATGTTATTGCCTTCAACAATAACCACCCTCAATTGGTGAGAACTTTCTCAATTCTGTTTCAAATATTCACAATCACTCCCACTTTTATTGCTTTATTTCGTATATGAACACTTCAGATGTCTTTGTTTCGAGAAGTCGAAAATGTTACCAAGCAAGCCGAAATACAGTTTGAAATAGTTAGTTAGTTCTCTTTTGCTCTCTTATGCAGGAGAAAATAAAAGAATATGGACAAGCCACTTTCATACAATCTGAGAGAACAAATGGGTTTGGAGAGAAAGAGAAGAAGGCAATCGAAAAGATGGCGAATCTATCGCGAAATGGATTCGAGAAGTTAATGAAAGAAAATGAGTTGGACACAATCGTCACACCGGGATCTGGCTGCATTTTCGTGCTGGCGATCGGAGGATACCCTGGAATTAGTGTCCCAGCAGGATATGACAAAGACGATGGTATGCCATTTGGGATCTGTTTTGGAGGCTTGAAGGGCACAGAGCCAAAGCTTATTGAGATTGCTTATGCTTTTGAACAAGCCACTATGATGAGAAGGCCTCCATTTTCAAATTCTATGGATTTTCAACTTTCACATAGTAACATTTGAGGAACTTGTAGTTTGTTTTGCGTATCGTAAAATATTTGAGTATATCTCGGCTTGTTTTTATATTTGTGCAATCATAGGTTGTCACAGGTTGTCACGTAGTAAACTTTTTTAAAAAAATAAAAATTACTTTTACATTTTTTTTTTTTTTTGTGATTGAAGGACATACGTACATATAAGTGTAGCTTAGATACCGCTCAAATATTACTTCGAAAGAAATGAAAGGTTTTAGTTTTAGACTATTTCAATTGGTTTCTTTCTTTTTTTTGTTTGTTAAATTATTTGTTTAGTTTTAGAAATTAAAAAAATAAATGTCTAATAAATTTTTGAACTTCGACTATATGTGTGTCTAATACGTCTATGTTTTATTCTAAAATTTTGATTTCGAACATATGACATTAAATAGTGACTCAACCGTTATAGTTTTAAAAAAAAGTTGATCTCGAGTGAACTAATCAATCTCATGTGTAAGAAATTTCGTTAAATCTTAACAACATTTTTCACAATAAAGATTAAATCTTTTATAAATGGTAAATTATCTGAAATATATTAATACTTATTAAAGTTTAAAAAATTATATTAATGCAAATTTAAAAATATATGAACTAAATCGTTACCTAACTCTAAAATTCATGGACAATAATACAATCCATGAAATTTTAGGCATCAAAAGCAGAAAATTGTTAAATAAAATTTTGGTGGGTTACAATTTTATAATTTTTTTTTTTTCTAAAAGAGAGTATTTTGATTAATTGATAATTCTCAAATAAAAAATTTTAAAAACTATTTGTCCAAATTTTCTTTGAGACATTTTTAAATATAGAGAAATTTTTGCCAGTCACAAATTAACACGTCATTATTTTAAATTAATGATCGACAAATTTAGGACTAAGTAGCTCGTCCAATCAAATTGTGTCATGTGGCAACTAGGCTCAGAGTTAGGTTCTCTTAAATTGGATCAAACTTAAATAAAAATTTAGTTCAAAATAGATTGATCTTCTCAAAGATTTAAAGGCTTTCAATAAATTGATCGACTCTTCTTCATCTACAAATTAAAGATCGATCTTCTTAAAAATTTGAAGACTTCAACAAGTCGATCAACTCTTCGTCATCTACAAACTGAAAATTGATCTTCTCAAAGATTTGAAGACTTCAACAAATGATCGACTCTTCATCATCTACAACTTGAAGATAGATTCTAGAAAAGATTAACAAGTCCAAAGGTCAATCCTCGGAGGAGATCATAAAGCCTAAAGGCTGATAATCCAAAAATTTCAACAAGTTTAAAGATTGAAATTTATGTATTCGAGAGAAAGCGTCATAAGATAAAAATTAGGGACGATAACACTTATATTACAAATCAATAAAATCAAATTCATCTTCATGAATTAAATTTTCTTTGTCGAAATCTCATGTGAACAATAGCAAAATGGACTAACAAAATTATAGATTCTATCAATCTTTATCATTGATAAAATCTACAATTTCACTGTATTTTGTAAATATTTAAGTAATTTTATCGTTTACTTCCTTTTCTTTTATTTTAAAATGAAAGTTTATCAATTTTGTCAATCATTTTGAAGTGATTTATTCGTTTTCCTCTCAAAGAAATGATAATAAGAGAGGCCAATAATTGTGATTAAGGAAGGACTTTTACAAACTAAATGGTCCGTCCACATGTCTTTGGCACGCCAAATTCCAAATTAAGGTGTCACCAGTCGAGCAGTTTCCGATCTGTTCGAGGCAGAACACTGTGGGGTAATCAATTTGTTATGGTTGAAATTTTGCCATTTGTTTTTGTATCGAAAGGAAGTACTTTCTGCTGAATGAGTAATTAATGATGGAACAGGCCTATTTGTAGAACAGTGTGAGATGCGGCTTATGTTCTAGATGCCATTGTAGGAGCGGATAGATATGACAATTCAACAATTGAAGCATCAAAATACATTCCAAAAGGAGGATATAGCCAATTTCTAAGGGATGATGGGCTGAAAGGAAAGAGAATAGGAATCGTGAGGAAATTCTATGATTTTGGCCACGATGATGTCTTCTACATTGGAGCTTTTGAGAAAGTTTTCAAAACCCATTTCTTAATAACTCATGTTAGAGGTTTTTATCTGACTCTTTTGTCTTCAATAACATGAAAGGCAAGGAGGAGCAATATTGGTAGACAATTTGACGATCAACAGCTTTCATGTAATCACTGGCCGTTCAAGTGGAGAGTGGACTGCTTTGCTTGCTGAGTTCAAAAATATACCTAAATGCATACCTCAAACAGCTAGTTGCTTCTCCAATTCGAACCCTGTCAGATGCAATAGAATTCAACAAAAAGAACTCAAAACTTGTGAGCAATTATCATCTATTCTGTTCTAATTTTACAATCAGCATAGAAAAAAGCAGACTATCATAACAATGAAATCTTATCAATATGTAGGAAAAGCTATGCGAGTATGGTCAGGAGTTATTTCTAGAAGCAGAAGCAACAAAAGGAATCGGAGGTGCAGAAAAGGCAGCATTAGCCAGATTAGCAAAACTGTCAAAAGAGGGATTTGAGAGATTGATGATTAAGAATAAGCTTGATGCAATAGCAGCTCCTGGTCGGTTAATCTCTCCTTTTCTTGAAATTGGAGGTTTTCCTGGAGTTAGTTTACCAGCTGGATATAACCCTCAAGGGCTTCCCTTTGGCATTGGCTTTGGAGGATTAAAAGGGTTCGAGCCAAGGTTGATAGAGATTGCATGTGGATTTGAACATTTGACTAAGAGTAGAAAGTCTCCCCTTCACTTGGATGACATTAAAAGTGATTCAACCACGGATGAAATTTATTAGGACAGACTTTGATAAGTTTGGCAGAAGCAATTAGAATGTCAATTGTTAATCCTTGTGATAAAGCTATACGCTTCAATAAGTAGTAAAATGTTACCGTTAATTTAGCATAGTTTCTTTTGATATTTTGGCATGTGACATGAACTGTATTGATTGATTGCTCCAGTGAGTTAGACAGCAATGCTTTTACGTAGCCTTATGGTTCGAGATTTTCTGATCAAACATTCATTCATCTACAAGCACTGAAGAAGCATCAACACTGTCTTTCACAACTCCCATCCCCCCTTGAGGTAAAAGACTAATTTTTATTATTCAACGTCTATCTTTGGAGTTAAGGGTACTTAACAGCCACACAATTCTTCCTCAACCAAACTTCACTAGTTTAGCTAACTCAAGATGAAGAAAGAAAGCCCTGCTAGTAAACCTGTTCTGCATAATTTCTAACCATCTTTTACGACTATGACAAATGATCATCATTGATCCCCCTTTCATTTCTAATGAATGTAGATATGTATAAGGAATCTGTTTCTAGATCCATATGTTTCATCCGCCAACAAAATGCTGTTCTATATTGAAAGAGCCTTCAGCTAAATCAATATCTCATGCCCTCTCAAAGTACTAGTGTCTTATCCTAAATTATGCTCGGATTGACCGACCTTTTTTCTTATAACCAAAATGATATTCATTAAATAAATCCATTTTCTCTACAATGCATTTCCATCTAATTAAAACAAATTCACTTTTAACGCATTTGCATTGGTAAAATGGATTCAAAGACTGGGTTGGAATTGACTTTAATGGTATATTGATATAGAAATCTCCATGAAAGGAAGGCCAGAGGTGAATCCAAGCTATCATTAACTTTCCATTTCAATATACACATAATCCATATTACAAATATGATACATTACAAGACTTCATTACCCATTCCTTATTAGCAGATACAATCGAATTGCAAGAACCATCGGTTTCAATCACGGAGTATAAGAATCAAGAACCAGTTTAACAACATTCAATATCAGCAAAATGAAAAGGAACATGGAGATTACCAAGCTAGCGATCGGGCTTCTCGTCCTCTTCCTCTCCACCATATCTGCGCGTTCCGAGTACTACTCCAAAACTGTCCCAAGGGTTCAGTTAAAGGAGAAGGTAACCAATCTCCATTTCTTCCTTTTCGACATCCTGAGCGGCAAAAAACCCAGCGCCGTCGAAGTAGCGCACTCAAACATAACCATAGGCGACCAGTCAGCAACTCCATTCGGCAGCGTCTACGCCGTCGACGACCCGCTCCGGGAAGGACCCGACCCAAAATCAAAAGTAATCGGAAACGCGCGTGGGCTGTACGTATCGGCAAGCCAAGACGCAGATTTGTGCTTGGCAATGTATATTGATTACGGTTTCACAACGGGGCCGTTCAACGGCAGCTCCATCAGTGTGTTTTCGAGGAATCCGGTGACGGAGCAGCGACGGGAGGTGGCGGTTGTGGGCGGGAGAGGGAAGTTTAAGATGGCTAGAGGGTTTGCGAAGCTGAAGACACATTACTTGAATGTCAGTAATGGCGATGCAATTATAGAGTATAATGTTACTGTGTTTCATTACTAAATTGGAGAAGAAAGGAGCAGCTGGATTTTGAATCGTGACATCTTTAATAAATTGGTTCATCATATGAACATTAGAGGGTGATCTGTAAGAATAGCCTCTATTTCAAGGCTCAAATAAAAAATGATATAGTTTTTAAGAATGAAACGAAAAGTGGTATTCTTGAAAAATAACTCAATTTTTAAGAGTGAATGAAAGGTGATAATTGATGTAGATTTACTAATTTGTCCTTAAAAATCATTTATGTGCTTGCAACTGAAAAATGTTACTCGATGAACGAAACTCGATATTCGATGCTCGCTAATTGATGTTATATGCTCTATGCTCTGTGTTTCATATTATATGCTCTATACTATATACTAGATACTCAATCCTCGATACTCAATGCTTAATGGTCAATGTTCAATACTTGATGCTCTACGTTTTCTTATGTTATATATGTTTGACACTCGATGCTCGATACTTAAAGAAACACATAAAAAAAATGAAGAGTAGAAATGTAAAAGGAAAAAAAAAAGAGAAGAAGAATAGGGATCCATAGATCCCTACCAAAATTCAATATTTTTAAAAATTAATTAGTTTATTAGATATAAATTTAAATACTTTTTTTAATAGAGCTCTATACTTACTTCTACCTCTTTTATGAGAATTTAATACTGACATATGACTTCAACACTTCTATAATTTATAAATTAAGATCTTTAATAGGGGTCAGCATCGGTCGATCTGGAATCGATTGTCCAACCAAATCGACTATGATCGATTTAGTAAATGTTCAAACCGATCCCGAACACAAAGGCATACAAACCGACCAAATCGATTTAAGCCTTTAAAATTTTTACAAAATGTTGTCGATTTTGATTTTTGTCGAACTGACACCGACGGAACCTCTCCTTATCTTCGCCTGACTACCTTCGATTCGGTCCGTAAACAAATTCTAGAATGTTTATGTTTATCTTGAAAGGTGTCAACATTTAATGTTCCATTTTGGTTAGCTTAAAATCAATAAAGATATGAAGTTGCTTTTAAGTAGTTGATGTTTTTAACTATAAAATAACTTTTTGTTGGGCTCTCCTACAAGTGTCATAGTAAAGATTGTTTTGCTTTTTGCTTTTTCCATTTTTATCATACTTTTTAATATTTGAGTGAGTTTGTTGCTTTCAATTATCAATTATATTTTTCTTAATATTTAGATTATGTCATACATACATATACATATTGAGAATTAGTTGGAGTATTATCTCTTTTTTTTAATTTGGTATAAATAAAAATTTAATTCTTGTGTTATATCTTTTTATGTAATTTTTTTATGCCATGCTGAAGTCATTGTTTGACTCGTCAATATTTTTTAAGAATGGTGTGAGGTCCAGTAACATTAAATAATACTTTATAAAGACAAAAAAAAAAATGTTTTAAGTATGAGCAAAGAAAATAGGTGCCTACGAGAGTACTAGAGTTTCTCCCTAGACTAACAAATACTCAAATGAAAAGAAAAATGTGTTGCATCTATGCTTGTGCAGCCCAGACTGCACACCAAAAAAAAATATGTCATGTGACAATATTTTTCAAAAAATATATATTTTTTTTTTGTCTTTTTACTGTGTAAGAAAATGGATTGTACTTAATCAATAGTGTTCTACTTAAATTAGCTTATAACGAAATATATTAATTTAAGGTTTAGTGTTTAGGGTTTAGAATGTATATTGATTCTTCCTGTCAAATGCACCCTCTAGAAGGTTGAATCATAAATCTTACTCAACTTCTTCAAATTTAGCATTTTAAAATATGACACAATGAGTTGTAAGTATTATGTAATTAATTTGGACAAACAACCCTACCTCATTTTTTCCTAAATTGGAATAATAGGTCACCTACTACAATATTCTTGGGACCCTACCCTCCACCATAAATTGAAACTCTTTTCTTGTTGAGTTGAGTTGTTGATCCCCCCATGATCCCAATTTCCTTGTTCAAACTATGATATAGTCAACCATATAAATTATTATAATGCCTTATAATATAATAATGAAGTATAAAGAATCTTTTGCCTAAACAATAATAATAAGAATAATAATAATAGAAAGTATGCTTTAATTGAAATTATATATTTGTATGACCATTTTAAGATAGTTTCTTAATTCGTATCTGATGCTATTTGAAACGTCAATAGAAAGGTCGAAAATATCAGACAGGGCTATGCTAATGCCAAAACGAACTGGTGTTTGCTTCAACGTCTTGAGTTTAGAAGGGGCATGAGTGAACCGAGATCATATACGAATGAGAGTGATCATGAGAATATGAAAATATGATTAGAGAAGACTTAAAAGAATTGAAAACTATTATTTGTACCAATAAGGTTCACTTTCATTTTTTGTGGCTTAATCATAAGAATTCTAAAATTAAATAAAGCGTGGAGGTTTGAGTCCTTTTCAAGCCAAAATGTTGTGAATGCCCATTGAATTGAAACTCCTGCTAAAATAACTATGTTGATCTGTGATAACAACTTTATTCTTAAAAGCATCAACCAGATCGCAGAGGATACCAAGGATTTAGCATCAGAAGAGGGTGAATATTTGCCAGTGCCCTTTTTATTAGTGATACTAAATATCATTTAAACTATACTCACTTTTTCGATTGATATCAGGTATTATCCTTACTAAGATCTTTAAAACTTAACAAAAAAAAAAAATCCAAATATGGAAGAACTTCTCCAATATGGAAAAGGGAAAAACTTTCTTGCTTCTTCCAAAATTTGAACCATTTCTTCTTTTCCAAATTGAAAAATAAAAAAACCTTCCATTTCAAGGAACTTCCAAAATTCATTTATGTATTCCATGTTTGAAAGAAGAAAGTTCTTTTATCCTTTCCTATTTGAAAAATCCAAATATGTAAGAAATTCTACTATATCGAGAAGGTTTTCGATGATAAAAGTTGGTATAGTTTTAATTGCTTTCCCTTACATATCGTCAAATAAACTAATATAAAATTAACTTTATAAGTCAATAAACTATGAAACCGAGCCTGTTAGTGACCTAAAAGTTTGTGGTTTGATTATTCCTATATGTATTGAAAAACAAATTAACTGCTGCATCTCTAAGATTAGTATAATTCTTTGCTTTTTTTAAATTACATATATATATATAAAAAAAACGAGAAATTCAAATTTATGGACTATATTTGTTCCACAAAACAAAATGAATATTGTTATTTAATAATTAATTTCCTTAAATTTTAGTTATATCAATTAAAACCAAAAAATTTGAAACTTTTTTTAGTACGGAATAAGTTGGAACCTAAAGTTTATCGATTTACACTTTCTAATATTAAATTTGAATAAACATCGTAATTTTATTGAAATAACAATTTGAATGAAATTTGTCAATATATCAATTCTAATCGTTTACTTTACAAATTAAATGTTGAAAGAAGGTTGCATACATATACGAATTTGTCACTTTTGACGATTTTTTAAATCAATCGTAATAAAGGGTCTAAAATCATTCTTATATAATAATTTAAAACTTTAATTCAAATGTTATAAGTTTTACACAATGAATCAAGAAATTAATGGAAAGTAACACATTGATCCACAAATTTTAAATTCCAAAAATACCCTTTCTTTCAATGAACTTTTTGGTAAATTCCCACTATAAAACCTCACCCTCATCGTCTTCTCCATCTCACACGTCTCTATTCTCCACCAAAAACAGAGTCAAGAAAAAACCAGAGAAAAAAAAATGGCAAATCTTTCTGTATCATTCTCCTTCATCCTCCTACTCGCAACTCTCCCATGGATTCAAAGCCTAAACCCAAAAAAACCCGTAATCTCAAGACACGTTTCTGAAAAACAGACCGTCACCAACATCCAGTTCTACTTCCACGACACCGTCAGCGGGAAAACCCCCTCCGCCATCAAGGTCGCTGAGGCCCCAACCTCCAGCAAATCTCCGACACTCTTCGGCGCGGTGTTCATCGCCGACGACCCTTTGACAGAATCACCCGACCCGAAATCAAAGGAGGTGGGTCGGGCACAGGGTCTTTACGGATCCGCCGGACAGCAGGAACTAGGCCTGTTGATGGCACTAACCTACGAGTTTACCGCCGGAGAGTTCAAAGGCAGCTCCATTGTTGTTTTGGGGAAGAATTCGATTATGCATACCGTTCGTGAGTTGCCGGTGGTCGGAGGGACGGGGGTTTTCCGATTCGCTCGTGGCTATGCAGAGGCGAGGACTTATTGGTTTAACTCCCTTGGTGATGCCATTGTTGGTTATAATGTAACAGTTATACACTAGAAAAATTCCTTTCCAAATTATTGGAGCAAGTTGTCACAACCTGATTTATTAGAGAATATCTAAAATTATTGGATCTATATTAAACTGATTATTAAGATACAACTCCATAACCTAATATTAGGTTCAGGATTCGGAATCCAGATTTAACTTTACGACTTTACTATTAGTCTAACGACACCGTTAACGAACCACCTTGTCAAATACCTTGTGTACTACATTCAATAATTCTTTTTCTTGTCTTGTCTAATGGTCCCTTAGTTGATTTTCACCCATGTAGTTGTCTGATGACCCATGTTTGGTTCAAATATTAGCTAACAAACCTAAGACAATTGAGGGGAGGGAGTTATTTGATTCAAACCTATAATAAACTCGAAATAATTATGTGAAACATACACTTTAATGTTCTTTTATATAGCAAAATTGTCTAAAATAACAAAATATAGCAAAATTTCAAATTTTATCAATGATAGACACGACCCAACACGTAAAATCAACAAAAATATTCATATAATATAAAAACAAATCTAAATTTTTTGTTATTGTACTTCTAAATATTCAATCTTCTTAAGAAAAAACGAGGACGAAGATAATGCTAATACGAACAAAGCTAAGTTTGAGGGTTGAAATTAATATTGTCTATTAAATATTTGGTAGAAAATTGAATTATTAAATCTAACTAATTTTAGTCAAGTTTAGTTGGTAACCTACTCAACTTCACTTTATTGTTTTTTTTTTATTTTTCCATTTTTTCTCATTATAATATATTCTTATAATAAATTATTTAAATTTTTATTTAATAGAAGTCTAATTATAATATATTATATTTAGTGTATTATGAAAATGGTATATGATGATGAGGATGATGGGGGGTAGGTTGTCTTGACTTAGAAGACA
Source organism: Cucumis cinereus (assembly GCA_037974625.1). NCBI lineage: Eukaryota > Viridiplantae > Streptophyta > Magnoliopsida > Cucurbitales > Cucurbitaceae > Cucumis > Cucumis cinereus. Next base: position 2,280,017 of record JBBPDJ010000003.1, on the reverse strand, counting down.
CCACTCAAGAACTTGATGTCCATTTGCATTCCCCTTTAATTTGCAATACAACATAAAGTATGCAAAGTGTGAAAGTGAAGAAAATGGACCAAAAACTAACTTTACCCTTAGGAGGGTCTACAACGTTAATTATGACAAAAGTTTTACGTTTTTTTGAAAACCGACTCAAGAATGGTAAACTCACTGAGTTATTATTTTGAAAGATTGTATTTGAAGATCTCATATTACTTAAGAGATGAGGAAATCTCGCAATCTTTATAAGATACGTGAGTTTTACTGTTCTTAATTATTGTCAATTTGTTTTAAGATGAACTTATGTATATTTAAGGAGTATTTTCAAATATAGCAAAATGAACTAAATATTTACAAAATATAGCAAAATTTTAGATCTAACTGCTAAACATTGATATACTTCTATTAGTATCTATCCATATGAAAATTTGTTATATTTTGTAAATATTTTTAATAATTTTGTCATTTACAATAATTTCTCTTCATTTAATATGGTATCAAAGTAGTCGAAGAAAGTAATTGTATCCAACCGAAGAATGGTGAACATAAAGAAACACCATTTCGAGGGGAGATGTTAAGAATTTTACGATGGAAAAATAGGGAGATCTCAAACTCTTTATAAGATTGATGAGTTTTAGTCTTTTTTATTGTAAATTAGTTCTGAGATGGAACTCTAGTTTATTTAATAATGATCTATACCCTTCAAATTAAGGATTTTTTTTTTTTTTTTATGTTTAGAGGATTTAAATGAGTAAAAGTTTAATAAGTGAATGTTTTGAAAGTATAAATATTATTATTTGTCTCTAGTTAATAAAATGTTGAAAGATATAATTAAATTTGTCTCTATTTGAAAATTTGTTCAATTTTAGTTCTTGTATTTTCAAATGCTCAATTTTAATCTTTGAACTTAAGTTTTATTAAAATTAATTATATAATTATAATAAATGTGATATAAAAAAAACAATATGTGAATATATTTTTAAAATTTATAGTAAAAATATTAATAAGAAAATAGAAAGTAATGAAAAATATATAATAAAACAGCAATAAAGACTAAATCTAAGAATTATTGAAATTCTGAGACTTAAATTAAATATTTAAAAATATATCGATTAAAAAGACTAAATCTAAGAATTATTGAAATTCTGAGACTTAAATTAAATATTTAAAAATATATCGATTAAAATTAAATAAATTCTAAAGTATAGAAATCAAAATAATATTTTAAGATTAAATTTATAAATTTTCTCCAACCAAGAAAAAAAAATAAAAAGTCAATGAAAAGTGGGCAAAGTAATTGGGCCACTTGACCCAAGTAGTCAAACTTGGCATCATCCCCTATCTGACTGATCCAACATTTTGGAGTCGGGTTCATAAAAAGATGAATGAAAGTTTGGGACATGTGGACTACGATGGAGTGTGCTGTAATAATTCACTTCTTGTTTGGAGTAAGGTTTTAATTTTAATTGGAGATTAGGATTAAGATTTCAAATAACTTCTATTACTATTCTTCGATCCTGAGTGAGAGTTTGTTTCAAGTGTTGTTTAGATCGTTGGCAAACTTTTGTAACCTTTGTCGGCCAACCTCCGACCACTACTTTTGGTATCTCCACTGTCGAACTTTTGGCAACAAACTCCGACAATTGTCGCCAACTAACCTTCAGTCACCACCAAAATCAAATTTGATTTTTTTTAATAAAAATACTTTTCAAAGAGAGTTGTCAAAAACGTTGTTTTTATTTTAAGAAGTATTTATTAAAAGGTTTTAAATAAAAATGAATTTTTTAAAAACCTTTTTTTTATAAGTTATTTCAAAGGAGCTATTTGTTTAATTATAATTTTTAAAATTATCTCTCTTCCTTTTTTTTCTTTATTTAAATTAAAATTTTCTTCGTGCGCTAGTATATATATAGAGGGAGAGCTGAAAAAGTATATAGTAAAAGAAAAAATAAACTAATGAAAAAATTAAAAAAAAAAAAAAATTTGTGAAACAAAAAACATGAACAGTTATCAAGTAGACATAAATTGTACATTAATTATAATCTTAAAATAATAACAGCTAAGACATAACAAGATAGAAACGAAATGTATAAATAGATATCAAAGTTCTTCAAATTTTAGAAACAAAAAACATGAACAGTTATCAAGCAACTCAGCTTCTAAAAAATGAGAAGTAGAAACAGAAAACAAAGAACAAAAACGTTATCAAATGGACCATAAATTGTACATTAATTATAATCTTAAAATCATAAAATACAAATGAAAACAAAACTTGAAACTCAAGACGAAAAACCGTCAAAAGATATTATAAAAATTGTAACATTTTAAAATTAGTTATAAAATTAAAATTATATTTTAAAAATTTAGCTCACAACTAATTGACATGATCTCTGTTGAAATTATAGATTTAATCGTCATCAATCTCATTAATACGACTCTCTCACTTGAAATTAATGATTTGATTGGGACAAAAATAAAAATTAATGAGATTTAATCAAGACATAAATGGCAATACTTTGGACTATATCCACATTTGCTTCAACATCCATCCATTTTTGCCATTTTGTTCTATTTGACTTAACAGATAATAAAGAGAGAAACATCATTTGAATTTTTTTTCTTTCATTTTTTGGAACATTATCAAAATTCATTGCAATTATATCCTTAAAATTTTAAAATAAAAAATTAAGCGTTCAAATTTATCCAAAATTTTAAAATTGGATCCTTAAACTTACATAATTATATAAATTGTATTGATCTATGAAGCACAGATACTTAAAAGTGTGCAGAGAATCAATATCAGATTGGTATAAGTTTATTCGCATATTTTCTTCAAGGTTAATCATTAAATTTCAAATACGTGAATGAATATCTGAAGAAGATACACGTATCCAATACTAATATATACGTGTGTGTATATATATATATATATGTGTGTGTGTGTGTGTGTAAATTAAAGTGAGAAAAGGGTTTAGGGTATGTTTATGAATGATTGGATGGAATGTTATATTGTGTATGTTTTACACGTAGCCTATTGAAATTAACCTAATCTTTATTACATTTCATTTTCAAATAAAATGTCACACCTATTGGTTTGGTTATAACCAATAATAAATCTAAATAATAATCTTTGGATTTTTTTGTGGTCAATATCTATCTACCATTTTTGTAAAAATAAACATCTTCTAATTTTATTTTATAACGAAATAATTTCATTGCTTTTTTTTTTCATACAAGGTTTTTTTATTTTTTTATTTTTTGCACGTTTTTTTAAAATAAATATCTAAATACGAAAAGTCAAATCTTCAACGTAAGTCAAATCTTCAAAGTTTCAATTTTTATATTATAGTGGAAGTATATGTCAATTAGGTTGAGTTAAAACTCGTTTTAGTTTATATAATTATTAAATAATTACGAGATAATAATCATTAAATATTTAAAATAAATTAAAAGCTTTACGAATTTGGTGGTAAAAACCAGATTCTTTTTCTCTAAAAAAGTACCCGACATAAATGTATAGCAAATAGTTTTTTTTTTAAAATAAAAATAAAAAACACTTATTTTTTTTAACTTTTACAGAAATAACAATTTACTTTTTAAATATTTATTATTCTTTTAATGTTAAGCACGGTAAAGAAAAGTCCATTAATTTGTCGATGTCAAAAAGCATCGACATAGTCTATAAAGCGTTGGGATAAGGCCATTTGGAGAACTTATCCCAACGTTTGCTTCAGTTAGTGTTGCCATAGACGGTCTATGTCGACGTCTATGCCGACGCTTGAAAAATGGCTGGATTTGTCGACGCCTGTGAGGCGGCATCGATAAAACCTCTACGTCAACAGATTTGTGGCGTTGGAAGAGGGTTTCTTGACGACTTAATGTGTATGCGTCGGGACATGCTATTTGATGTGCATTAAAATTCTTCTGACACTTTATATATGACGTCAACTAATTCTACCGACGCAAAAATATTTTATTTGCAATATATTTCTCTTTGATTCAACTGTAGCTAAATTTTCTGATAAAATATTCCAAAACGATCTATATAAAGGAAAATATTTTAAAGATAAAACATCAAACTTTAATTTAAACAGTCACAAAGCATACTTACAAAAACTCTCAAAACAAAATAATCTAAAAAGACAATAAAAATAAAGTTTAACTTTTATATATATATATATATATAACTAAACC
>JBBPDJ010000003.1:2256639-2270313 GCA_037974625.1 Cucumis cinereus | reverse complement strand
TATAACTAAACCCTAAACTCTATATATATAAACACATTCTTACAAAACCATAAAATTTAAAAATACGAGACTCAATTATAAACCCTAAACCCTAGACCCATTTCTCCACACGTAAGAACAATGTAAGCATCGTTAACTCATAGTTCTCAATTCAACATTCAAAACAACAATAAGAACACATGTTTTTAACTCACATTTCGTTAACACGTATTCGAGAGAACAACAACATCGTAAACATAATTAACTCAAATTTCTCAACTCACATTCCAAACAATAGAAACAGTACAAAAGTCCTCAACCTAACATCTCTTTAACATACATTCGAGAGATCAACAACATAATTCTCAACTTACATTAAAAAAACAACATCAACGCAACAAAAACCAACAATTCTTAACTCACAATTATAAACTCAGCATTCAAAACAACACAAATAATATTAACTCAATATAGGAACAACTCACATTCAAAACAACACATTTCAGTTCACGTTTAAAACACAACCAAAACAATTTTCACCTTAAAACAACAACATTAATCTAGCCCTCCACAAACGTAACCATAACCAAAAAACTAAAACAATCCCAATTGCTACCATAACTGCAGGATAACAACATAATTCTCAATCCTAACTTTGATGTCCCTAATTAAAACTAAAACCAACTAATCAAGCATGTTAATGATTTAATATAGCTAGGATCCCTGCTTTGAAGTAGTGTTTTCTCATACACCTAAAGTTAAATTATACATATATCTAAACACTTTCTTCACTCATTTAAATTAACAAAAATAAGATTGAAGCGTTTAACTCACATTTCTCAACACATATTCAAAACAAGAGAACAATATCGTAAATTTCAAACAAATAAACCCATTTCCCTCTTTTAGATCTAACGTTGTAAATTTAACATTTTCTCTTAAAAGGTGTCCGAAAAACTCCTATATCTCATCGCTAAATTATTATGACGTCCAGATAGCTCCTATATGTCGACCCTAATTTTGGCGTTGGCATTAGTGCCTTATAAAGCATCGACAAAAACCCTTTTCCTGGTAGTTAAGTTTTATTTATTTATTTATCTTGATTAAATGTTTGTTTGAATTTTATGAGTTACGGTACGCTGGTACCATAAGAAAACATACGTTATGCACGAGCTCACAAACAAATCCTCATTTCTTGATTCTATAACTATTTAAAACCGAAATAAATCACATTTATTGTAGAAATCGAAATTCTATTCGATTTTTTTTTTAAAAAAAAAAATTGTATTGATTTTGTGAGTTTTTGATGTGCCTCTATTGAAAAAGTCCAAGCCATATGATAATCTCAATATAGACATCTTAGCTTTGGTGAAAATGTGGCAAAAATTAAATGGTTTTGTACAAAAACTCCAAAATAGAAAAATCTAACAAAATTTATTTATTTTATTTTAAATGATGACAGCTAAACAAGTGGCCCCACCATGACATTGACTCTCCACCAATCATAATAATACAACAAAGGCTGTCCCCACCAACCATACAAAATGTTTCAATCAAAATTAGATCGATATTAAATATTTAGATACATCTCAAACTAAACTCGTTTCAAAAGTTTAATTTTACTCTTTGTATTTTTAATAAATCTAAAATTTTAGCGGCATATTTATTGTTGATTTTTTCAATAATCTTTTGTTATCTTTTAACATTTTTACTATAATTTTCGTGAACTCGTTAACCTTTTATATTTTCTTACATGCAAATCATTATCTTTATTATTAAATCAATTTTGATAAAAAAATTAAATCATTAAGTTCTTATTTTGATTTATTAGAAAAAAAACAATTTTAAAATCCTTCATTTGCTATAGTATTTTATTATTTTCTACAATTTTTACTATTTTATATTCATTATTTTTTATTCTTTGTTACAATATTTACTATTTTCTCGTTAAGTTTAAGTACTTTATACCTCAAACACATACTATTATAATTCAAATTAAAATAATTTACCCAAATACAAACTATTACAACCAACTATAATTACCAACTTCTTGTCCTAAATAATTTGATAATTCAATTATATTTTAAAATGTATTTTGATTGGTTGTCAAATACTTCAATTTTTTTTTATAAGAACTTATTTTCAAAATTAAATTATATATATATATATTTTAAAAAAAGTATTATTCACGTATAAGATTAAATAACTACCACGTCCCTATCTCAATTCCACTAAAAAAATAAAATTAAAAGAAAAAAAATCCAATATCAGCTTAACCAAAGTTTGAAAAAAATGAAACAAATTAATCATTAAAATCCAAAAATATAATAACCAAAATGGATTGTCTTTAACATCAAATCTCTATTTCAAACAACAAACGTTCATCGGAAAGTTGTGGAAAACAATAATGGGTTCTCAGGTATCCAAACAAGTCGAACGCCGGAAATCCATTAGCACGGAGAAGAAAGTTCTAGCCGACCTCCAAGTTAACGCCGGCGAAGATTTTCCCGGCTCCGATTACCGGCCACCGGACAGAAAAAACTGGATGTCAAATCTCGGTACCGAAAGAACCCGCCTGAACCAAATCGTATGGCCAGGGACTCACGATTCCGCCACCAACGTCATCGGAATTCCCTTCATCACGCGCCCTTTCGCCCAGTGTCAATCACTCTCCATTTACGAACAGCTCGTGTTAGGCACGCGCCTCCTCGACATTCGAATCCAAGAAAATCGTTTAGTCTGCCATGGAATCCTCTCAACCTACAGCGTCGACGTGGTTTTCGCGGATTTAAAGAAATTCCTCGCCGAAACCCAATCCGAAATCGTAATCTTGGAGATACGAACAGAGTTCGGCCACGATGATCCGCCCGATTTCGACAAGTACATTGTTGAACAAATCGGGGAGTTTTTGATTCACAACGATGATCGGGTGTTTGAGAAGACGATTGCGGAATTGTTGCCAAAGAGAGTGATTTGTATTTGGAAACCGAGGAAATCGCCGGCGCCGAAGGGGGGAGATCCGTTGTGGGGAGGTGGGTATTTGAAGGATAACTGGATTGATACGGATCTGCCGTCGACAAAGTTCGAGAGTAATTTGAAATTCTTGTCGGAGCAACCACCGGTGACGAAAAGGAAATACTTTTACAGGGTGGAGAATACGGTGACGCCGAAAGCCGATAATCCGATATTGTGTGTGAAACCGGTGACGAGGAGGATTCATAAATTTGCACGGTTGTTTATTAATCAAAGCTTTGCGAAAGGGGTGGCCGATAAATTGCAGGTTCTGTCGACGGATTTCATTGATGGGGATTTTGTCGATGCCTGTGTTGGACTTACAAGTGCAAGAATTGAAGGGAAGGCCTAATTTTTTTGAATTAAAATTTGTGATTTGTGTTTTTGTTTATGATCAATGTGTGTACTTGATGAGTAATGTTTGTTTGTTTGATTATCTGGGTTGTTTGTGAGAAAATAAGGTATAATTATTTGTAATTAATTAGTGTAATTATACTATGTGTATGATTAAGGAGTTTTTGAGTTTTTTTTTTTTTTTTTCCATAGCATTATCCATCCAACTTGTATATTAGAGTCATTTCAATTTCTTTTCTTTTTTCTTTTTCTTCTTTTTTAATTATCTGCCCCATTTTTATAATTTTTTAGATTGGTATCAATGTTTTAGAATTAGGGGTGTCGAGATAGATAGATATAGATTTGTTAATATTTTCACATGATGTCGTTCGTACAATTGAACGAGGTGAGGTGAGTAATAAAATAATAATATTCTTTTTATTAACTATTTGTTTAATATTATATTATTTAAAAAAAATTTCGTAACGTTGAGATCCATGTGACCGTCAATTACCGTTATGATCCATTATGTTACCGTTAACATCTGTTAACGTTGATACCGTTAACATCTGTTAACGTTCGTACTGTTACGTTTCTCACATCCTATATGTACTCTCCCTCTCTTCTCTTTTAACCATCCTAAAATCGCATACTCTCTTCTCATCTCCCAAAAGTTCTCTCTAAAATATTTTTTTGTTTTAAGTTTTTCGAGTAAAATCTTTCACTCGTGTGTGTTTTTTCGATCAGTTCTAGTGCAACTCCGATCAAGTTTCTGGCTGTTTTATCTTAGGGACGACGTGACACTTTCGAACTGTTTGCACTCTGACATAGCCGCAACATCCTAAAGAGAGTGTGATCCACGACTCAGTCATTTTGTCTAACTAGTTTTTGTTTTGCAACTAAGCATGTTGTCCAACAACTTTGTTCCACAACATCTTGCGCGAACAAAAAGTATACCCAATAATTAGTTATGTTGGAACCTTATTGAAAAATATTTTATTTTAAACTATATTATATTAAAATAATTAAAATGAAAATTTTAAATTTATCTAAAATTATTAATTAAATACAATAATATATTTCACAAACTCGAGATTTTTAAAGGTAAGTTCTACTTACTCGCTCCCTAACTCAATTTCTTTTTTCTAAATTCAGACTATTTAGAAACACAAGTTTCTTAATTTAAGTTGTCTAAACCATAATTTAATCTCTAAAACCTATCATTTTTGAAGCTTAAGATTTCAAACATGCATGCAAAACATCTTAGGGGAAGTTTGGTCCACCAAGTGGATTTAACAAGTCCGAAGTTAATATATATTTGAGTTAGTAAACTTGTATTGAGCATGAAGAGTTGTAGGATGAAGTTATTCGATAATTGTAAAAAATAATAGATTAAGAGAAAAATATGAAGTTACTTGATAAATGTGGAAAGCAGAGCCGGAGTTTCTCGATAAATGTAAAAAGTAGAAAAAGTTGATAAATATGCAAAGATGAAAAAAATGAAGAAGAAGTTACTATTGAAGTTGAGTTATTGTTTGCATCCTAATAAAAAAGTTTGTGGGTCGAACGACCCTTATGTGTAGGGTTAATGAGTGTTTATGAATTGGGGTGAAAGAAAGGTAAATGCATTGAGTATGACTTTTAGGGATAATAATTCAGAAATAGACTATCAAAATCTATTAGTGATAGACTTATATCAACTATATAGTTTATCACTGATAAACTCCTACTAGTAATACGAGGTGATAGACTTCAAGAACTAGATCTAAATTTTGCTATATATGCAAATATTTTGATTTGATTGTTATATTTACAACTGTAAAAAAATAAAGTAAAATGGGTGTGGTCGGTAAAGGTTCTAGTCAGATCAGTTTTTTCATTGTTGTAGTCAACCAAAAACAAAACCAATGAAATTGATTTTATTTAAATCCATTTATCATTGCTTTGGTTCTCGATTTTTATCCTTTTTTTTTAATTTTGTTTATTTGTTAAATTGTTACAAGTTTTAAAATATAAAACTCTAATTTCATTTAATAAAATCAATAAACAAAATCGTTACAAATTGAGATTTGAACGTCTAACTTTTAAGAAAAGAGTCCGTATCAATATCAATCGTGGTCACTTAAAAGCGAGTTGGATTTGATTGTATTACATTATTTTGGTAATTATCTATATTATTTTAGAAAAAAACACAAAATATGATATATATATATATATATATATATATATATATATATATATTAAAAAATACCCTAAACCCTAAATTCCAACATTGCCGGTGCCATTTAAAACCACACATTGTCCTCGTCGACAAAAAACCTAAATAATTTTGTGGATAAATTAATGAGCCTTATCCTTAAATTCATTGTGAAAGCTGACTCACATTCCCATCCCTAATTTCATTCAAAAATTAAAAAAAAAATAGTAAAATTTTATCCAAAATTATAAAATCTATCAACTTTATCTATGACGTTTTGTAAATATGAGTTATTTTCAAAATATAGAAAAATAGACTAAAATATTTATAAGATATAATAAAATTTCAGATTTTTTTAGATATTTTAGTTCAGTTTCGTATCTAGATGTTTGAGACCGAGTATGTTTACCAAAACATTATAATTATCTTTAGAAAAAAGAGCTCTAATATTGATTTATCTTGAAATTTGGTATGCACTTGTTTTGTGATTTATGAAAAATACTCTCTTTTATTCAAAATATTTCGAACAAAAGTTTATCGAAAGGTAACAATGGCAAGACATTGTTAGACACATTGAGAGTTATTATAATTCATGAGTTATAATAATTAATGGATTATAATAATTAAGGTTTGAAGTTCAGTTTATATTATAATCATTTGATCTTTACGAGTAAAAAAAAAGCTAAAATTTCATCTATATAATTTAATAAAAGTTTTTTTTTCCTATATAGCAAAATAACCAACTTATTTAAAATTACAAATATAGAAAACTTGGAATTAGTCTTTATAATTTGTAATTTTAAATGATAAAATTAGAAGATATAAGGTGTTTGGTGGGTCGTAATAGGATGAGTTTGTAATGTAATAAATAAATTAAAAAAAAACTCATATTTAAATATAGCATTTTGGACTCGATTTGTAATACAAATCACTATTTCAGGCTTCAGAATCTCATTTTCGTTTAAACATTTCTGGGATTGCATTCCATCGATCTAACCCTAAATAGTTTTATATTTCCAATTTTGCCCTTCCAAATGGATAAGACTTCCAAACATATCATCATCAATACGTGTAAAAGAAAACAACAGTCCTTTTCCCCTCGCCGCGTTCTCTATAAAACCATTTTCCATTTCTTCATCCTCTTCCATACAAAAAGAAACCCAAATGGCTTCCTCTTTTTTCACTTCCTTCACCCACTCTCCTCTCCGGCCAACCGCCGCCTCCCCCTCCGTTCAGATGCCGCCTTCCGCAGCAGTCGTAGCATCCGCAACCGGTGTACGGTTCGGTCGCGAGTTATCGCTCAGCCGTTCGTCGTTTTACGAAGTACTCGGGATTCCGATGACAGCTTCTTGCCGGGAAATTAAGGCAGCGTACCGGAAACTAGCAAGAACCTGGCATCCAGATGTGGTGGCAGAGAATTCGGCGGAGGAATTTATTAAAATTCAAACAGCGTATTCGACATTGTCGGATCCGGATAAAAGGGCGGATTACGACAGGCAGATTTACAGAGGTCAATTGGTTTCGGTTTCGGGTTATTCCGGTTACTACACACGGCGAAATTGGGAAACGGATCAATGTTGGTAGTGAAATTGAGATTTGAAATGTGAGCCAGAAATGGACATGGGATTTTGAGGATCTCTGTTTTGGATAAAAACAGAGTCGATGAAATTTGAATATTGAAGAATTTGGAGAAAATTGGAAATGGGATTATGATTTCGGCATTGGAGAACAGCTGAATGGTTGAAGGAAAAAGATAAAGCGAAGAAGAAGAAGAAGACGATGATCGGAAAGATCTGAGCTCCGACATTCATGAGCAATTCTAATTATTAATTTTTGGTGTGAATAATTTTATGGTGGTGGTGAAGGGAGAACGATGTCGTTTTATGTATGGTTGAGAAATATGAAAAATCTTAGAATTTAATTGAATCTAACTGTCCCCTCTTTTATTTATTTATATCTCATTTTCGGTTTATATATAAAATATATAAAATAAATATCTATTTTAGATAAAATCCAAACTATACCACTGTCTTAGAAATTAAATTTAGGACAATTTTCGACTGTGAATCGAACCTTTACATTTCATGTTAAAATTAAATAACAAAAATTGGTACATCCTAGGATGTACTTATCTACATGCTCTCTATTTATTCACTATATAAATATAAGATTAAAAGTTACTTTTTTTTAAAAAATAACTTTTAATCATATTTTTTAGTGGTGAAAAGATAGAAAAGTACATAGATAGTTACATCAAAGAGAGATTTTACTACCGCTCTATCTACCATTTCTTTTAAAGAACTATAGCATATATGCTCTATTTTCATACTTATAATTCTTCTACGGGAAACAACTAAAAGTTTTACTATATAATGGCTTGCAATGGGCCAAAGGACGGTTCTTGCTACAACTATTAGTTTAGGTTTAAATTGATACAATTATTAGTTCATAGTATAAATTGATACATCTTAACTTTGGTTGTAAATTGATATTTGCCTTTTTTAGATATATAATAATTTTAATAGGATTTTTAACAAAAAAATTCGAAATGATCTAATAGGATATCGTGGATTAAATGTATATATTCTTCAAAGTTTATTGATCGAAAAGTATTTTTTATTTATTTCTTTATTTCCCATTTATATAATATCATCTATTTTCAATTGATTTCAATTCTTTGGTTAAACAAATAATTATATCACAATTAACAATTACAACTAATATAAATATAAACATCCAACAAATTTCTACAACTTTATATACCATTCAATTAAACGTTTCATACTAACAACATACTTAAAATATTTCAAAACAAAATTAAACACAACAAAGTAATAATGCCCCATAAGTTATCAATCTCCATATCGTTTAATTCCTTCTTTTGTTTTTTTGTCACAATTACGTTAAAATTTCTTATCATACATGTTTAAATTGTAATCCTAACACTACATAACCGTCTTAACATATAGTATATATCTTAACCGGCTGAATGATGTATAGTAGGGTGAGTATGATAGACTGAAAAATCGAGGTGACGAACGAGAGAGATCGATATCAGCCCACTTTTACTCATCAACAGTTGAGATTGGTTCAAAATTTAATAAATCGAGTCGATTATGTGACTATTTGGTTGAAAAATCATCTCGGACCAATTGAGGATAAATGTCTTTTTTTAGAAAAAATGGATAAAATGCAATTTTGATTTAATAAGAACATAACGAGCGAAAATTAGGGAGGGCCATGGCCCCTCTTTCTCTCAATCCAACAATGTTTCTCTCTCTCTTTTCCATTTTTTTTTCTTTTTTCCAAAAAAAAAAAAAAAAGGAAGAGAGAGAGAGGAACTCTCCGTCAAAATTTCAGTCTGGCCATGGCCGGCATTGTCAAGGAAATCCTGGCAAGGCCTATCCAACTGGCCGACCAGGTTACCAAAAATGCCGATTCCGCTCAATCTTTCAAACAAGAATGCATCGAACTCAAAACCAAAACCGAAAAACTCGCCGCCCTCCTCCGTCAAGCTGCCCGTGCCAGCAACGATCTCTACGAACGTCCCACTCGCCGGATCATCGACGACACCGAACAAGTCCTCGACAAAGCCTTGACTCTCGTCATCAAATGTCGTGCCAATGGGATAATGAAACGTATGTTCACCATTATCCCCGCTGCCGCTTTCAAAAAAACCTCCACCCAGCTTGAAAATTCTATCGGCGATGTCTCTTGGCTCCTCCGCGTCTCTGCCCCTGCTGAAGATCGCGACGATGAGTACCTCGGCCTTCCTCCCATTGCTTCCAACGAACCCATATTGGGTTTGATTTGGGAACAGGTCGCGATTCTTCATACCGGTACTTTAGAGGAACGATCCGACGCTGCTGCTTCTCTGGCGTCGTTGGCTCGTGATAATGATCGGTACGGGAAATTGATTATTGAAGAAGGTGGGGTTGCGCCATTGCTCAAATTGGCTAAGGAAGGGAGAATGGAAGGTCAAGAACATGCCGCTAGAGCGATTGGACTTCTGGGTCGAGATTCAGAGAGCGTTGAACAGATTGTGAATTGTGGGGTTTGTTCTGTTTTTGCTAAGATTCTAAAAGATGGGCATATGAAGGTTCAATCTGTTGTAGCTTGGGCTGTTTCGGAAATGGCGACTCATCATCCTAAATGTCAAGATCATTTTGCTCAAAATAATGTGATTCGTCTTCTGGTTAGTCATCTTGCCTTTGAAACCATTCAAGAACATAGTAGGTACGCCATTGCTACTAAACATCAAATGTCGATTCATTCTGTGTTTATGGCTAATAACAATAGTTCTGATCCAAATGTCAAAAATGGGTATGAAGAAGAAGATCATAAACAGATGGGTAATAGTGTCAATCATCCAACTGGGAATCAATTGTCTAGCCAAATGCATAATGTAGTTACCAACACAATGGCTATGAAGAATCCCATTAAGGGTCAATCCAATACACAGGAAATTCATAAGAGTAATCATCACATTCACAATCCTGGCCGTGCTGCATTATCAGGAGCTAGCATTAAAGGAAGGGAATATGAAGATCCTGCCACTAAAGCTCAAATGAAAGCCATGGCTGCTAGAGCTTTATGGCATTTATGCAAAGGGAATGTTACTATTTGTCGAAACATTACAGAGTCAAGGGCCCTTTTGTGTTTTGCTGTTCTATTAGAGAAAGGTCCTGAGGATGTTAAGTACTATTCAGCCATGGCATTGATGGAAATCACCGCCGTTGCCGAACAGAATTCCGAGCTACGTCGTACTGGATTCAAACCCACCTCCCCTGCCGCTAAAGCTGTCGTCGAACAGTTATTGAAAATCATCGAGAAAGCGAATTGCGATCTGCTTGTACCTTCGATTCAAGCCATTGGTCATTTGGCCAGGACGTTTAGAGCGACCGAAACAAGGATAATCGGACCGCTCGTTAAGCTGTTGGACGAAAGGGAAGCTGAGGTTTCAATGGAGGCTGTGATTGCACTTAACAAATTTGCTTGTACAGACAATTTCTTACATGACAACCATTGCAAAGCTATCATTGAAGCAGGAGGAACGAAGCACTTAATCCAATTAGTGTATTTTGGTGAACAAATGGTTCAAATTCCTTCATTGATTCTGCTTTGCTATATAGCTTTACATGTTCCTGATAGTGAGACACTAGCTCAAGAAGAAGTACTTATAGTGCTGGAATGGTCATCTAAACAGGCACATTTAGTGGAAGAACCCACCATTGAAAGTCTATTGCCAGAAGCCAAAAGTAGGTTGGAACTTTATCAGTCAAGAGGTTCAAGAGGATTTCATTGATTCTTTTGTTTTCTTTACAAAAATCTGTATAATAATTGTTCAAAAATATCCAAAATGAGTTTTTTTTTCTTTTTTTGTTTCATTTGTTAAGTTTTTCTCATCTTTGATAAAACTGTATGTAAATTAGTTTGTTGTGATTACTGGTAATGGATTAGAAAAAGCCTTCTAACAGTTCATTTAGCTTTTTGAAACTTTTCTTTTCCTCATGTTTTTCCATATATATATGATAACTTTTGATCTTAATCCAGCTTTGTTTCTTATTGTTGTTCATCATTTTGTTTCTTGACTTGGAAGTTTTAGAGGTTGTCCTTGATTCAAGAGGGGAAGCCTTTCTTGAATTGCCTTATGCTTGTTTCTACGTGAATTGAGAATAAAGTTCGATAAAGAAAAATGGATACATTTTACCTTTGGAATGACTTTCTAAGTAGTTAAAAACAATTTAAAAGTGTTTGTAACACTGAGGTAGTTATTATTATAGTCAGTAGATTATAATACAAGAAATTTCAGTGAGTGATAGATTGAGAATATGATATTTAAAGTGTGTCACACATTTTTTTCATTTTGTAGATACGACACTTTTTAGTATATCAAATGTATATCAATAGTGTATCAAGTATATCAAGAATATTATGTGTTTCATATCAAGTATATATGTACTTGTTTAACTTAATCATAGGTTGAGCTTGTTTTTTGCATTTTTGCAAAAGTAATATGTCTGAGCTATGAGCCTAATTCTTAAAACTTATTTTGTCAAATCTGCTAAAAGCCCTTATATTATATGTGTTTTGGGTGCAAATTATTTTAGTGTTGGTAGAAAATGATAAACACTATAACAATGAGAGAAATAGAAGATAAGTCCAATACGTATGATTGATGCATGATAGATCGTGCTTGTTTCAATGGAGGTAACTAAGCATTGATGCAGTGCATCCATTGCATATTGAGCGTATGTATTTATTTATGAGTTATTTATGATTTTGATCCTAGCTAGTGGTGCCGTATTGTATTTTGAAAATATTCTTTCTAACAAATAATTTTTCCCTTCTACTTGTGAAAGTAGCTAACATACTATTAGTGAACCACACATATCTATGTATCAGATCTCTATACGTTTTTTGTACTGTTTAATTGTTGATTTCGTAACAACATACATGATTATATCTAAAAAAATTATAAAAAATTTATATTCATATCTAGTTCGATGGTATTTGACATGTTTGAATCCTTAAAATGAACTTAAAACGATAGGAATTTATTTATTAATTTGAAAAAGATAGGAAAAAAAGTTCTTTAAAAAGAAAAGACATGACAGAGAAACATCATAGAATATGCAGAGTGTGGTTGGAAAAACAAGACCCAATGAAGATGTTGTCAATTTCATCATCCAAACTTTGCCTTGGGATTGGATATTATATCTTCTTCCCCTTCTCTTTGTTATAAACAAATTCAACTTAATCTACTTATTCAATTCTACTTCTCCCAAACATTCATTACATATCAAGAATCTAGTGAGTAGCTAAGCTCGGTAATTACGAGTCGTTCGTTTATCTTTTGTAACTGTTCGTACAATAAAATTGCTTATAATCTCTTGAGAGCGAGGCTTGTATGTCGGTTTGCTTTTTGGTGTGGATGTAGCTTGTCTCTTCTTCTGCGAAACACGATGAATTCTCCTTTTCATTTTTATATTAATTTTGTATATCGGTCCTTTGATACTATATATTAATTAGCTTTTTTTTTTTTTAACAATGTTTTCAAAAATTCATGTCAAAGATGAAGATGGTTAAAAACAAATTTTAAAAAGTAAAGTTAAAATTTAACGAATATCAAATGATATCTTAATAAATTGTTCTTTTAAAGGCCATCTTTAAAAAATAATAATAATAAACAAATTTTCAAGAATTTCTTTTAAAGGTTAATTTAAATTATTATTATTATTATTATTATTTAAAAAAGTGACATGCTTTTTTTTTTATCATTTTCAAATTATTTTGTAGTAAGTTAATAATTATTTATTGTCAAATTATTTAGGGTTGAAAGCAAGACACAATGTTAAGAAAAATTAATTTAAATGACAAAACTTTTGAAAATATTTATAAAATGTAGCAAAATATCACAATCTATTTGTAATAGATTACGATAGATCAAAATAAACTATTATATGTGTCTATCATGATAAATTTTCGTGATATTTAAAAGAGCACCGAGAACAAAACATCACTATTAGTAACATCCATGAACCCCAACTAAGGGGAGTGGAGAGTGGAAACCCAAGTTCTCCTTGAACCTACTTAATTATTACAAGAAACAAAATGACCTAACGAACAAAGTCGTAGCACAATGACAACGCAACGAGCATCTAAATTCCCAATATAAAGACAAAAATACTAGGAAGAGACACGTCCAAATATCTCACTAAAGCATCGATGTCATCAATTGCGATCTCATCAACTGCATTCTTTTCAAACACATGAAATGATTAAAGCGTTAAGTTGTAATGCAATCAAAGTCTCACATCAGTTTAATAACAAGATTATTATCGTAAGTTTATAAGGAAGGATAATCAAAAGCAAAGTCATAAAAGTTCATACTTAAAATGGACAATATCATATCATTGTAAAGATATTTGGAGGTCGATTTTTCCTAACAATTAACCTATGATTTATTTGCTGTCCTTTTTTCATTTACTTTAAAAAATTTCATCCCAAGAGTTTCAACGTCCAATCGTTTTCTTCTTAGATCTTATGACCTTGTTACGTCATGTCATCCAATTCCTACACTATTTCTCTGCTTTCTTTCTTTTTCTCTTTTTAGCTTTTGTCCTTAGTCTTTTCCTTTTTTATCTATGATT
>JBBPDJ010000003.1:2208272-2254526 GCA_037974625.1 Cucumis cinereus | reverse complement strand
TGATTGTGAATGTTTAAGTCAACATACTTACGTGTGTTTTTAGACAACTCTTCAAATGTTCGATGGGTCAATGTGAATTGAACACATTTTCCCTCAATCTTTTATTAAATCCAAGTATAGGTCAATACCCATGATAGTTGAAGCAAAGACTATCTTTGCATTTAAAATGAGCATTTTGCATGGTTTATGCACGATAATATTAGTACTATCGTGGGTATGTTTGTTTCTAGTAAAAGTAAAGATGAGTTTGGGAGATTATTTATTTAAGGAAATAAATAGATTTTTGGTTGTTAGGTAGATAGAACATGTTCATATATTTTAAGCTTTATATACTTAGGTTTCACAATAATAATAATACCGTTGATAAGTTTTGAGTTTGGTTTTAATTTAATTTAGTTTAAATTTTGTCTTTGGAATTTGTGTTTCGTGTTAATTTGTCCACATGTTTGATCATATCATGGATTCTCACAAATAACTTCATGACTCAAAAGACATTAGTTTACACTATAGTTCTCACTAAATTTTGTCAAATTTCCATAAAACAAAAAATAATTGCATATTTAATTCTTCTATTTCTCTCATCAACCAAACGAAAAAAAAAAATCGAAACATCAAGAAGACAACGATCAGGGGTGGTGGTGGTGGTGGAGCGAAGGCGGCACCACAGTGAAGTTATGTTGCTGCGGAGACAAAGGAGGTGGACATTGATAACACTTGGCAAAGAGGCCGAAATTATCAATCTGTCGTATGAAGTTCGTCATACTCGCCCACCCACCAAAGCCAAACCCTACAACCAAGACCCATACCACTACAAACACATTAATGGTGTAGGTCCCCACCCACCTGCCCACAAATTTAGGTGGTTGCTCCACAGCATTCTGCAACATAAAAGAATAAATTTACCGTAACTTATCAACTTAAAGCAGTTAGATTTATAGGAATAAAGTAGAGACACACACGAAACTAACCTCTCTAGCGGTAGGGGATTTGAAGGTGAACATGTGAGCGAGGGCGGGGATGATGTAGACGGTGAAGCTAACGAGGAGCGAGCCGACAGCAGAGTTGATGGGGCCAAAAAAAGGAAAAACGATGGCCAAAAACCATATAGGAATGACGACAGGCAATCTAGCTGCGGCTCGTTTGCATAAACTCTTGCATTTGTGCATCCCAATTGCTTTCTCCCATACGAAATATAATGGTGTGCATGCAAACCCAAATGTTATGAACTGCCCCACACATCAAACCCCAATATAACTCACATCAGTAAAAACAAATAACTAACAACCCAACTTTACTAACTCACTTGTTGAATATCAATCCTTCTCTTAAATGAGATCAATTGTTATAAGTCTCTATTGTTAATTAACTTATGGAGTCGTAAAAAAAAATTAGCTCAATTGATCTTGTACGTTGGAAGTTTATGGTTTAAATCTCATCACCCTCCAAATAATTAGAGTTGTTGAAAAGTATTAAATGGTCATATAGGATATTTATTTTCAAAACCATACGGTAATATTCAATTCACTGACCGAAAACCAACCAAACAAAACTTCGAACGGGGGAGAGGAGATCCATTGGAGTTAGTCAATTGTTGACCTTTTGTATGATCTAAAACACCGTCTGATCGGGGTTTTTTCTATAAAGTTTCTTATTATATTTATTATTTAGTAACAAAATAAGTCCAGTATTTTTAGGGTTTCACGATTTATGTCCCATATTCTCATGTTCCCCTTCAATGTTCCTCTTTGTCTCTAAGATAATTTAGACATATGTCACTTTCCATCTCTGGCTCTCGTCTCTCAAAATGTTACCCCCACCCTCTTTGTCACAAAATGTTTAAACACAATCCAACTCAATCCAACCTACGAACATCTCTAACACAATTCTCATTTCTCATCATAGAAAAATATGGTAAATCAAAAAA
Source organism: Cucumis cinereus (assembly GCA_037974625.1). Classification (NCBI taxonomy): domain Eukaryota; kingdom Viridiplantae; phylum Streptophyta; class Magnoliopsida; order Cucurbitales; family Cucurbitaceae; genus Cucumis; species Cucumis cinereus. The sequence goes on along the minus strand of JBBPDJ010000003.1, from coordinate 2,252,602 downwards.
AAATTAAAGAATTGGAGGTAAGAGAGAGCTAAACAAAAAGAAATAGCATGGAAAAAATAAAACAAATTACAAAATCGACTAAACTAACTATCGTTGACCCACGATGATCTAAACAATGAAAATGTGAATTTTTCATGTTACTGAAATCATACATAGTCGACCAAAGTTAGTTTAATAAGAAAAATCGACTATAATTGAACCGATTATCACCTCGATGCGCTAAATAGACAAAACCACAAAGTCATAAAACAAATGAATCAAATGAAAAGTTGAAAAATACCTGATGAATGAGCATTAAAACAACAGCCAAATCCCTAAATGGAGATTGAGGAAGAAGAGCAAAGGCATTAGAATGATTAAGAAGCAAATCTCCAAATGCCCAATAAACAGCCGCCGCTGATGGAAGTGTCAATGTCAATACATAAACCGTAGCCATCAAATATATCCCTTTAAATTTCTCTGGCTTCCACATTGCATCCATAATTTCCCTATTAATAATAAACCGAAAAATTATAGCAAATAGCACGATTTATAAAATAAACGAAAAATAAAGCATAAAAATCAAATATTTATAAAATAGCAAATGTTGATCGGTCTATCGTGTCAAATTTACCCTTCAGTGACTATTACTGATAGTCATTATCAATGATAGCAACTAATTACGCATTTCTCAAACTGAAAGTTATCACTAATAACATCTATTAGTGATAGCAATTTATAGCAGTTATCAATTGATGTCACGATACTAACTATCAAGGATAACTTTCAATTTGAAAAAACCTAGAAGAAACACTCGTAATGGATGCAAATAGAAAGTTATCACTAAGAGCAGTTATCGGTGAAACAACGTCCCTTTCTCAAATTAAAAGCTATCACTGATAGCAACCGATAGCTTTTAATTTGAGAAATTTAGAAAGCAACGTCCAAAATGGTGGTTGTACGTGAGTTTTTTAGTATTTTACTAACTCTTTTGTCATATATATAATTATTTTATCTTTGTGTTATAAATTTTATTATGTCATTTATGTAAGTGGTCTTAATAAACCAATCAAATTTAAAATAATAATAATAATACTTAATTAATAATTACTTGAACTAATTTTTTTTTAAAAAAACCACTAAATAAACTTTATAGATTTAATTTCATTTTTCACATTTTGTACTTACCCTATGAGTCTATGCTTTCAAAACCATTCTTTTGAGTAGTCCTTTTCACATTAAAACACACTCACAATTTTTCTTATTTATTTATTTTTAATTTTATTTTTATTTGCAAATAAAGTCCTTTCATATTTAATAATTTTGTTGTTGAAGATATAATAATAAATGAATGACGTCATATATGATGCATGGCACCATATTATTAAAAGCTTTCTTTTTAGAAGTGATTGAATGATCACGTATGCAGCTAGTTCTTTTTAATACTCTTTATGGCTATGTCTACCCGACATTCTATTTGAAATATTCCAAATATAAAATTAACGACGTGTATATAGCAACTGTTCTAAAGAATTACAAATATAACAAAATCTATTATTATACTTCGAATTTGGTTGCTATCAAGATTTAAACACTATTTTGGTCAGTGTACTCCAAACTTTAGTTCGTTTTGGTTTTTATACTTTCAATTTTGATTTATTTTGGTTTTTAAACTTTAAAAAAGTGATCATTTTGATCTCTTAAAGATTGAGTAAAAACAAAAACGAAGAGACTAAAATGGTCATTTGTGAAAGTCCAAGAACCAAAATAAACGTTTTGAATTAAGTCCAGAAAGTAAAATGAACTAAAGTCTAACTTTTTAGAAGTAAAATAATATTCAAATGTTTATAACAAATTTTATTATTATTATTTTTATTTTTTGGGATAAAGTAAATATAAAGGAAAAGATAATATTAGAGATAATATATGAAGATGGTGAAAGGATAAACAAGGGTAAAAAGGAAAGAGAGAAAGTGCATTGAGAAGAGAAAAGGAAGGAGAGATTCCATACCAAAATCAACACTTTTTTTTCATCACGCCTCATCAAGACAAATATCTAATAATACAAAGAAAATACTATTTTTAAAAATATATTTATTATTATTATTATTATTTTATTCATCCATAAATTCTAACCATTTTGAAACTTAATAACCACCTCTTGTTACAGTAAATACTATTTCAAAACTTTCTATTTGCTACAGTATATATGTACAATTTTTACTATTTTATATTTATTATTTTCTTATAAAACTAAAATACTATTATAACTCAAACTAAACTAATCTATCATCCAAACATACATTATTATAATTTAAAATTATAATAATCTACTTCTCTTAAAAAAAATAAAAATAATAAAATTATATATATATATATAGGTTTTAATTACTTACACAGTGACGGCATGTCCCCCAAATGTGTACAGAATGTTAGTGGCCCCCGTGAAATATAGGACCATCTTGGTCGGACCCGAGTGTTTCACTCCTTCAACCTAAATAAATATATTCATTCGAGTAAAAATAATTATAAAATTTTTGAAAATATTTATAAATATAGTAGATTACGACGTAATAAACTTAACCTGGCCGTGAAGGAAGGAAGCAATGGCAAGATACCAAGCAGTGTAAGTGGTCATTGCAAGACCCAGAAAAGACCAAATTCTGTAATTGTGGAAAGAAGGAACAAACACAGTTGTTGCACAACATGCTCCAAATATGTATGTCCATGTCCTCTTCTCAATCTTCTCGTTTATGTAATATATGTTGCTAAACCAAAACATTTTAATTAATAATAATACCAATGGTCTTTATTAATTAATTATTAAATAACTCTTCATCACCTGTCTTACCTCGCACATGCTATCAGTTGTATCACCGACCCGAATAATAGAAACGTGCAGTTGAACGCTAGTCCCACGTTCCTCCATCGCCTCCCTAGTAGCCCCTCTAAAACCTCGAACCACTATATCATCACCATATATAAACAGGAAAATTGTATTGTTAACGCTTAACCTAATAATGACATGATTAAGTAAGTGAGGTTTTTGAGTGTTGAGACCTGAATGACATGATTTGTAAAGTACTGAGGTTTTTGAGTCTCTTTCCTCAGTCTATATTCAAGATAAAGTGAAGTAATAAGATAAGCTGTCCAACTTCCCATCAATCCATACAACAGCTGAAGGACAATTCCAGAAACCATTCCCACTTGAGAAAATGAATATGGCAATGTAAGAAGAACTTGAGCAACCTGTTCATCATATCATTAAAAACTTAAAACCAAATTAAAACCCCATATTACTATAATTACCTTAGCATTCAATTCATTACGATCTTTATAATTACCTGGTTTGAAGCACAGCTGAACCAAGCATCATAACCTGAACCCCCATGCCAAAACAGCTTCGACAGCTTCGTTTTTGCGTCGGTTGCCTTATTATTGTTATTATTATTATTCTTTCCAACTAACACTGTCGTTGTCGTCGTCGTCGTCTCAGCTGCTGCCTCCGCCATCTCCATTTTCTTCTGTGTCTCTCTCTCTCTCAACTGGACAGTTCGTTGGATTTGTTTTAATGTGTGTATGGGGTTTCTCCCTAGACGTAGTTTGTGTTTATATAGAGGGAGAGTGAAAGCTACGTTGCCAAACATAAAGAAATATATACCCTTTTTTGCCTATATATACATACATACATATATATATATATATATATATATATATATAATCTCAAGTACCAAAAAATAATTATGATAATTAATAAGAATTAAAACTAACTTTATAAGGCATAAAATATGGCACATCATTGTACTATATAATACATGTTTAATGAATGAATTTGATATGACTTCTTTGAACTTTTTAACATAGTGATTCTTGTATGGATTCTTTAGACCACTAGGGAACATGCCACTATTAAAAGTCACTTCCTACAATCAAATTTTGGAATCTATTTATATAAACATTAAGAAGAAATATAAATTTGTCTCTCCTTAATGCATTTGTAAATATGATTAAGGGTTGTAATAGAATTTATATTTATTTTTTTTTTAAAAAAATGGTTAAATTCGAGCATGGTTTAACTGGTAAGACCACATCACATTTTCTTTCGTTTGGGGTCAGACATTTGAATCTCACCGCTTTCATATTTATTTAAAAATTAAATTTTAAAAGAAATTAATTAAATTCATTCGTCATAAAAAAATTAAAAAAAAAATAATGGTTTAATAGTTAAAAACATTATTTTATCTTTTCAAAAATTTGTTTGGATTGAGGATAAAGTTATGTTTTTTTAAGAAATTAGTAGTAAAAATATATGTATGTGTCGTTGGCTCTCATAATGAATTTACAAAGGACCATATGATTAATTTAATAGAACAAAAACATAGGACATGAGACAATAATTAATGTAAGAAAAAACATTATGGGTAAGTAATATAGTAATATATTTATTTTTTTAAAAAATAAGTAATATAATAATATATTAAGCTAAGGTTGTAAACCGAAGCATGATTTAATTAAGGAGTGGTTCGAATCCCACCAATTTATATATATACTACAAACTTCTTTAATATTAAAATTACTAATTAACTTAGTAATAAATCTGTATTCTAATCGTTTTTAGACTTAGATTAGACTTATATTTAAGTCTTATTTTTTTTTATAATTTTTATAAATTTTTATATGAAATTTTCAACAACAAAATTTTTGGATTCGGTGATTGTGACTTTGTTTTTCTGAAATAAATTAATCTCTACTTTAACTCTTTTTTCATTAGTTATTTTTCACATTTCTTTTCTTGTAATACGTCACACATTAAACTTTCGACACCTTATTTAAATAATAATAATATTAAATAAATAAATAAAACCTTTTCACAATCAACATCACCTCGATTTTCTAAAAAAAAGAAGAAATATATTATTGTTGATTTTCAATTTATTATTGTTATTAGAAAAGGATTATTTAATGGATTTTGATAAAGTTTTCCGAAAAAAAAAACTAAATTTAAAATTTATGAAAAGTTTAGGAATTAAAATTAGATAATTATAAATACTTCAAGTATGAGATAAAAATGATATTTTAATTTTAGTTATTCTAATTTATCAATAGGTATAATTGTGACTTAATACCGTATTAATTCTTAGGGTATAAGTTCTCTTCCTTTTAAGTGATTTTCTGATAGGATTACAATGGTTTAATTTGAGATCGAATGTCGTACTTAATTTTCTTTTTTGCTACTCGGTAACTATTTTGGTTTTTTTTCTTTTAAAACTTAAATATAAAAACATTCATTCCCTTTAATTTTTGAATTTTTTGCAAAAAAAAAAAAAAAAAAAAACTCTGGTACTTAAGAAAGATTCAAATTATTGTATGAAATCGAGAGAAAATAGATTTAATTTTAAAGAACCAAAAACCAAAAAGCGAAATGGTTACTACATACCAAACCTTATCTGTTAGAAAACTCTTCTAATTTTATCTAGGATTCTAAAACTCGTCATAATTGAACGACCATCTAACATGTAAGATCAAATGTCAACGTTAAAAGCATTAAGAACGGTCATGCTACATTTCATGGGCCCATATTTTTGTGCCCATAATAATGGTACAAGGATTTAGATAGTATGGTCATTATTAAATTGAATGGTAATGTTACCAAATTTATAGCATGTAATCTTTTACTAGTATCTACTTTTTAATTCTCATAATGAATTAAAATGTGACAATTTTGAAAAAAAAATATCAAAATATCGATGTTCATGTATATTTCTGAAAAATTAATGAAACAATAAAATAATAATAATAATAATTTTGTTTGACGAGAAATCTATCTCTCACCATCGTAAACGTTTTTTTAGTACAATAATTGGAGGTAAAAAGGATTTGAAATACAAACCTCATGATTACTAATACACGTGGATGTCAGTTGAACTAAGCTCTTATTGGTAATATAATAAAAAGCGTGATTAATAGTTTATACACACGAGTCATCCAATATATTCTTAAAACAGATATTTTAAATTAATAATTATATATTTTACACATTTGCTTGAGTAATTTAAAATACTTAATTGTCTTTACTAAATTCACATTAGTAACACTTGTTGCTTTTTTTTTTTTTTAATGTTTCATCAATTTTTCTATGATATAGAAAAAGTCAAGATTCATCCTTTAAGTTGATATCAACTTCATAGAGATGTAAATATATCAATACTAATAATAATATAAAAAAAAAAAAGTCGATACGACAGATGAAAATTTACGCCTTAAAAGTAGTTTTAAGTTTTTACTTTCAAAAAGTCTCTATGGCATAATTTTTTTTTATTGATTATACTTTGAAAGTAGTTTAAGTTTCTTGTTAGAAAATGATCTCCACTAATAATTGTATCTAAATTACTATAAAAAAAAACTATTTTTAAATATAACAAAATATCACACTCTATATGTGTCTATCTGTCTATCGAAGTTTATCACAAATATATTGTTATATTTTACTATATTATTTGTAAATATTTTTAAAAAATTTATGAAATAACATAATAATATTATGCCCATATGCTCCTCTATAGAGGGTTAAAAGAATATATAAGAATGCACACACATTTGCATGGAAGTTTTACAATATTATGTGTGTAAAATCAGCCATATTCACTAATTTTATTTCAATGATTTTAGTATAAAAAGGGGAGAAATGTGAGGATATATATGCAAAGCCTTGCACTACAAACAATTGCTATTATATATGTCAATAGTAACAAACCTTTTATATATAATCAAAATAAAAACAAAACATATTAAGGTATATTAAACGAGAAAATTACGTAAATTATGTACCTATTCGAATATAATTCAACTGGTTAAGGTTATCTTCAACGCTTCGATTAATATAGATCCAAAAAAAGAAAAAATCCAAATCTCCCATTCCATTTGAGAGTGTTAATCACATTTTTTTTTTCATATGTTTTTAACTTATATTCAAATAGAGCAAAATGAATTAAAATACTTACAAATATAGTCTGTGTTTAATGATAATTAAATATTAAAGAGATTTTTGGGGTGCAAAGTGGATTATTATAGTCTGTGTTTGAGTGGAGATTATTATAGTCCAAATTATAACAGTTTGTAAAATAAATATTGGTTATCTTATATCATGTTTTTTTTTTTTGCGCTATTATTTTTTGTCATACATATACTTAGGTACATGAAATACTATTTTTGAAAAACACAGTTCAAACTACTTGAGTTGCGCTTTACTTAATTCGAAAAAGATCATAGTTTTTTTTATCATAATATGCTAACTTCTAATGGAAATAAACTAGTATTTTAATCTTGAATTCAATTATTGAAAAGTTATAATTTTTTTTATCAAATTATATTTGAAGAATAAAGAAAATCATAAAGTTTTGAATTTTTATTTTTATTTGGCCGCTAAGTTTTTTCCAACATTGTAATTTTTAAGTTTAAAAGATAATTCTAGGTTTTCGAGCTAGTTAAATTGACCAACGAAAAAATGAAAAATGTTATTAAACTAAATTTGGGATTTCTACCCAAATAGTCTAAATAAATATACTTAGTTTTACATATATATATATATATATACATGTATATATATATATATGTATGTATGTATCTATAATAGTAAAAAAGAAGCATGTATTTGAAGTTTGTTTGAAATATATATACAACACTAGATATACTAGCATTATCCCCTAAAATGAAGGTAACATTAATTTTAAACAAAGAAGGTAGAGAGATAATTTTAAAAAGATAACTTAATAATAATAATAATTTAGAAAAAAACATCGAAAAGAAAAAAAAAATAAGAAAGTGTATTTGAAAAAATATTTTTATAATTAAACTAAGACAATATTTGGAATGATTTAGAAAAATATTTTTCAAAAATTTATTTTTATTTAAACACTTTTGATAAAAACTTCTTAAAATAAAAACACAAATGTGTTTTAAAACTTTTTTTAAAAAAACTTTTTTAAAAAGGTATTTGTATATACAAGTTTCTTTGGTTTGTTATCTATACTAAAAATATTTTTATTAAATTTTTTTAAGGTTGACCGATGGCAACAGAGGTTGGTTGATGACGGTTGTCGGAGCTGATTGTCGAAAGGTTGAGTCACTGAAAGTGGTGGTCAGATTGGTCGGCTCGGAGGTGGTGTTCTTAAGTTGGTCAACAAACTTCTCACCCTTAAAACAAATACCCTTAGGGTTGAAGAATAATAAAGACATGTGCGCTATTTTAAATCCTAATTTTAATCCCTTACTAAAAGTAAACATTGCTCCAAACAAGAAGTGGACTGTTATAGCCCACTCTACTCCTAGCCCTAAACATACCCTAATAGACTATTATCATCTACAATGGATAGATGGATAAAAACAATTATTGATTTTAATTAGATATAAGGTAAACTTTTTGATAATTGATTATCTAAACTCTGAAAAACAATATTATATAACTAAATTATATTTAAACTCTAAAAAGTTACAAAATGCTACAAAAACAATTTTTCAAGAAACAAAAAATAAAATAAAAATATTCCCTAATCATATTTTAGTTTCTAGTTTCTAAAAAAATAGATAACAAGAAACGAAAAACAGAAACGTCATCAAACAATGTTATCAAACAGGACATAAAGTTTCCAAACCTTACAAATATATTTTACACAAAAGTATTGAAGGTTGCATCAAATTAATTAAGCAGAAGATATAATACAATGAACAATTATCAGTACAGAAAGATGGCAGATGACATGAAACATATTATGATAATGTGGATGTGTATGTGTATGTGTATGTGTATGTGTATGTGTAGTACAAATAATTAAAGTTTATTGGTTTGGTGTGTATGGTTGTATTTAATTATTATTGAGCATTCCTGAAATTTAAAAGCCTAAGTTTTTAATTTGGAGCAGAGAAATGTCTGACTTTTGGCAATGACAATATCAAAAGATGAAAGAAATTTATAAATTTTTCAGAATAATTTATACATTTATTTTTCTAGCTTTACGATTAATTATGAAAAACCCTAAATAAATAAATAAATAAAATTAAATAAAATTTGAAGAAAGGTGGTGATATTATTGCATGCATGCATTGCAGTGAATTGAATGGGCCTTTCGTGTACGCTTTGTTTGATTATTCATACAAAATTTATATATGTGGGGGCATACACTATATACACATTAATTGATCATTATTAATTCTTTCCCTTTTCTATGGTTCTTCCATCCTCATCCATTTTTCTATTTTGATATTAATTATTTTAATTTGAATTGTAAAACGAATTGAAGATTACATCGGATTAAGAGAGAGTGGAATTTCATAATGATGTTCTCTCACGCGGATTCGAGTTGTCACACAATATGTCCTAGAGACAAGAATAACGATAGCACGCTAAAGTTAGTAATTCAGTTTGGTTATATAACACTGGCGTCTCGGGAGCAGTGTGCGTAGGAAAGATAATTCACTAATATAATCAAGTTAATTGATTACAATGTTGTATGCTTATTTGTATGATATCAAGATTACAATGACAACTGTAGAGTGTAACTCATATGAACACCTAAGCTCCCCCTAGATGCGAGACTACTTCTCTTTAGACCTTAGGACTCTCTAAGTATATGATAACTCCCTTCTCACAAGAACGAACCTTAAGGTCCTTCTAAGGATGAGAAATCCTTCTCAATTGAATCGGGTTTAGGCTCCCCCTAAAGCAGTGTAGTATATCTTGGAATCGATGCAATCTCCACACGAACTACTCACAAGATTTTTCGCCACAATTAAAGAAAGTCGTTGGGTTCAAACACAATACTCTGTTAAACTTTCGATAGCAAAACAACATTTGTTGCAACCCTAAATGTATGCTTCTTGAGCTTAAACAACACAACAGAACAAAGAAAAATATCCTCAGAATAAATCAGTAGATTTCTAAAAATAGGAACCATCCCAATGGATCAAATCTACAAAATAATATAAATATGGAAAGAAATAATTTGTAGGAACCACAATTTTCGTGACAACTGCTGAGACACAAACACTCTAAAACATAATTTTGGACATCAACAAAACAACTCAAGCGACAAGCTAGGGATCTTAATCAAATATACTTAGCTAATTAGCAAGGCACTAACAGAGAGATTTTTAAGATCTATGTTAATTTGTGGGCACAATCTTAACTCTCAAAAGTAGTTCAAAACAACAAGAATGATGTTGTCATGTTATAGGAGTACCCAATAATTTAGATTCTTAATCTTGATTATGGAGCATTCATGCATTATATACACCAATGATAGGTGCTAACAAAGTTCTATATTGACCAGAGGTTGAAAAGATATATGATATATAAGCTAGTGATCATTAAAAGGCTACTTAGTGATCTACTATACTAAGAGACAAATGGTCTTCCATATTTATATCTACAATGGTGAATATTGTCTACTTTTAACATAAGTCTTTATGGTTTTTATTTTTTGGAAATCAACTAAAAGCAGTATGTTGAATTCTGAAAAAATATTAGAAGGGTAGTTGTCTCACATTGAAAAAATCCGAACGAGTTTGTGCGTTCAGTTCAAATGACCAAGTTGTATTCCTTTTCGTCATATTGTATAAAAGTTTTAAGAGAGTGGTCCATAGTTTTCCTTTCAAAGAGATGTTTTCTTGTTTTCTTGTTCTTTTTTAATTTCTTTATTATATTTTTGTTTATTCCTATAATAGCATTGGGATGTTTTTTTTTTTTTCCAAACACAATGGAAATACATTAATCATCCTAACTTAATCATACATCATGGATCTCTTCTTTCCCCCATCATGTAGGAGATTAATTTGTTTGCACCTTACAATCTCTCCCTCTAATAAAGTACTACTTGGGTCTCTCCTCACTTTGTTCGCTCCTTGTCGTCAACAAGAAGGTTCAAAAGAAGAAAAAAACCAGATAGAGAGCACAACCACGAATCACATCGTAGAATGTCCAATTTTGTAACTATAGTTTAATTAATAAAATATGATTAGTAAAGATTAATTTTGAAGAATGCTTGAATAATTTGTGTGTGGAATATGTTTGAATTATTTGTGACAAACAATCTATATATATATACCATAACATGAAGATGAATGAATTGGTATTATTATTATTCATTGAACAAACTCATTATTTCTTCTCTTGTGGGACTTATAGCTTAGAAATAAGGTAGTGAGAAAGGGACAAGTTTTTATATTTGAATGTCTCTCTTTTGAGACATAGACAAACTTAAAACACTTCATTATTAATTATTATATGTATCTATACAAACATATGTGTGGGTCAAACTTTAGACATAATCTTTTATATATCCTTACAAAACTTTTATTGTGTGGACCTTTTTCTCTTTTGACCAATTCATATAACAAAAGGTTAATAATTTTGCTTCATTTCATCATTTAAGACAAATTTATATATATACTACTAGATTTCCAAATCATGCACCCCAAACACAGACATCGAAAACTCAGATTTTCAAATCATGCACCTCAAACACAGACATTTGTAATTCTCAAACATCATAACCCCATAAAAAAAACTCATATGCATTTGATTCTGAACCTGCATACCAAACATTCTCTTAGAGTTTATGTGTTTTTCTTGTACTTTAGAAGTGATTTTTTTCAAAATTAATTCAAGTTAGTGAGTTATTACTATTCAGATATAGATAGTTCGTGGTTCCAACCCTAGAATTATTGAGCTAAGAAAAAGAAAGTTTATTTTCCTTTCTTGTAATTATACAAAGAGCAACTAATAAAAGAAGAAATGAAACTTTTTTTATATGTATCAAATATTTGTGCAGTCAATTTATATTATCAACCTCAAAGTCAATATAATATATTATCTATATAAAAATACACTTTTATTCGTATGAATTAACCTAGAAACAAATTAAATGGAACATAACTCAACTAATAATTAAGATATGACGTTAGAGTTAACTTAGCTTATCCACTCCATTTGTTGAACTAAAATGAAAATTATGTGTGTATCTATATATATGAGACATTTTCAAATGTAGTAAAATAAACTAAAATATTTATAAAATAAAACAAAATTTCAGGTCTATTACAGATAGACTATCATTAATAGAATCTGAAAGTCTGCTATATTTTGTAAATATTTTCAACAGTTTTGTCATTTACAATAAATTCTCTAATAGTATTAATAATAATATTGAACTATAGTCTGACTATGAAATGAATTGATTCAAATTCAATAGTTTGTCATAAAGTGAATTTATTGTGTTCTTAAAAGAAAAAAAAAAGCATAAAAACATAAAATCATTATAATGTTTCAAAGTTGCTTTTTGGTTTCCTTTATGAACAACAAATAAAGTTATAGAACCAAAACACAACTCCTTACTTTCAAGGGACCAATTTTCACACATTATGTCCTTTCTGAATTTTGCTAATAAAAAAAAAAAAAAAATGTCTCTAGATTTTCGGATTTCAATTTAGATTTTCGGTGATTTGAGTTTGAATTTCAATTTAGTCCTTAGATTTGAGTTTTGTTTTAATTTCGACATTTGAGTTTTGTTTTAATTTCATCGTCTAGATTTCAAGATTTACATTTTGTTTTCATAATTGTTTTTCTAAATAGTTATTTTTTTTTTTTGTCTTTATAGTTATTGCATGGTAATAGATTTAAAATAATTAAATGAGCTATTAATTAATTAAGTTTTAGTATTTTTCTCATCACTTTTAAAATTGAAATATAACTTTTAACTTCATAGTTATTTTAAATTAATTAATAAGCATTGACATCCATTATTCAATATGATTAATTAATGAGGAAAAAATCGATGTTAGAAATGTAAAATCTTGATACCTACGAATTAAATTGAAACAAAATTCAAAATCTCAAGAGTAAATTTGAACATTTTGAAACTTAGGAACTAAATAGAATCCATTTTTCAAAAAAGGAGAGAAAGACAGTTGAAAATATAGCCATTAGATTTTAAGTATTAACATATATAACAACATTTTTAAAAAATTACAAATATAGCAAAATCTGTCAGAGGCTATCAATGGTAGAAGTCTATTATAATTATATTAAAAAAAAAAAAAACTATGAGAAAATGGCAATGGTCCAACCCCATGTTACATTACATATGACATATATATCTTTGAAACCCTAAAACTCTATCTTCCAACAGCAATTAATCTCTTTGCCTTTATTTTAATGTCATGTCTCTTCCAAAACCACTTTGTTTCTTGGGAACCCTCTTAAATCGATCAATCATATTTATTCCATCATTTATGTGTTATACGTTGAGTTAAATTACGTGTTTGCTCAACCAAGATGAGTATAGTTCAATTGACATAAACTTCGTACAATCAACTTTTTACGCTAGAGGTTCAATTTTCTTTACTTCACACATTTATTTTTGAAAAGAAAAACATATTTGGTCTATAAATTTTCAATATTGTATCTAATAAGTCCCTTGAATTTTTAGTTTTTATCTCGTAGCTAGGTACTTGATCTATTTCAACATTTTTTAAAGAAATTATGAAACCTACGAACACAAAATTAAAAGTTCAATGATCTATAATTTATATTGACTAAAATCGTCAATTTTTAAAATGGTTAAATATGCTAATTGTTGTGCCCTTGCAATATTTTTTAAATGGTAAACTTTTCAAAATGTATAATATTTTATATCATTTTTAATTTATATAGTTTAGAAAAACATTGTGTTAGACTTATAATAACAACGTGTAAAACTTATAATTTTATCAATTAAACTCTTATAAGCGAACCAATTTTGGACTCTCGGATTGATATTCATGTGAAAATCAAATCTGATCTTCCATTTTGTGTGTTAATTTGACATTTGAAGAAATCTACAGATGTGTAAGAATTGACTGATTCACAAGTTTCAAAGATAATGTATTAATAAAGAGTATTTGGATCTAACTTGTAAGAGTACTCACACCAGTGTGGTACCGAGCCAGATATACTATGATGTCTAAGTTAGTAGATGGAATATTTAGCTTGAGTAATTACTTGCCCTTGAGGTTGTTAGGTTGAGACTATTTATAAGGCTATAAGGGTTCATCCTCTAACTCTCCTTAGAGATAGGTTCAATATTCAAACTCAAGGTTGTAGAGTGTGAGTAGCTCAACCCAGTTTTCTTTTTTTTCGGTGAAACTCCATGAACTAGGAATTCAGAGGTTACTTTTCATTTTGGGGCATATAGATCTCTATACAGGCTTCAATTCCTCTTTAACTTGGTATTACCTTGAGTAACCCTCCTACATTAAAACTATTTATAAGTACATTATAATTAACGAAAAACCGACCCACGTGTGTATCACGCAATTTGCTACATTTCAAAAGAATTTTGTGGTATGTTCTTTCTCCAAATGAAAGTATAATTAGTGATATATAGCTGATTTTTCCATAGATTTAAAATGAGTGGACTTGACCAAAGTGTTCTATGATGGGCTGGGCTGCTGAAAGAAGATTGGACCTTGTGGAGGCCCATTGAACAAAGGCCCAATTTTAATATTATATTATGTACAAGAAAAAAATAAGCTATATTTTAAAATACAGTTAAAAAGTTACCATTTTAGTGTCAGAGTTCTAAAGAATAGTTGTATTTTACCTTTGAGTTTTTGAAATATATCTTTTTAGTCTATAAATTTTTCTTTTTTATCTATATGTTTTTAAAAATAGATTTAAAAGGTTTTTTTAAGGTAATAAAAAATGGGTTGTATTCAAATATACCAAAATGAACCAAAATAGTTACAAAATATAGCAAAAACGTTACTGATAGATGTTGATAGACACTGATAGATTACTATCATCTATCAAATGTTTATGAGTATCTATCACCGATTGACTATGAAAGTTTGCTATATTTGTAAATATTTTGAACAATTTTGTCATTTACAATAATTTTCTTTAAAAAAAATTAATGCATGAACCTTGTAAATCTTATTTAAAAGCTCATAGACAATATATATATATAATATATATATATATTAAAATTAGGTACCAAATACACACACTTCTGAACATTTAGGGGTGTTTGCAACCAACATGAGTTGAGTTGAGTTGATATTTTTATCAACTCAATGTTTGGTCCACCGACTTCAAATGATGGGGTTGAGTTGGTTATTTGACCAACTTACCTCAGCTCACCCCAACTCTCCCCAATTCTCCATCCCTCCAATAACTCCACTCATTGACCACCGTCGACAACTACCACTACCACACTCTAGCAACATACTCTAATAACCACCTTCACACAACCAACTTTGATGACCAAGTTCAAGTTTCGGCAACCACCTCCGACGACCAATTTCGACAATCACATTCGCACAAACCAATCGTGGCGACATACTCCAAATTTCACCTTCGACGATCAATTTTGTGCTTCGCCAACCTCTCCAACAACAACTCTAGCGACTAATTCCAATGATTACTTTGCACGAGCAACCTAGACAACATATTCCAACTTTCACATTCGTACGACCAACTCTCACAACCAACTTCGGGCTCCGCCAACTACCTTCGATGAAGGTGGAAAGTCGAAGTTGGAAGGTAAAGGAAAAGAGAGGGGGAGAGAGAGATGAATATGAAGATGGAGATGGAAGGTGGAGGGTGGAAGAAGAAAAGAGGTGAGAGAGAATTCTCATTATTATTTTTTTAATTTTAAAATTCCAATCATGATTAAAGTAGGAATGGTTAATTTAAAAGGAATTGACTAATTGCAACCATTAACAAACTACTTGGATAATTGATTAAATTCAAAATTGAATGATGGGATTGTGACAACTCAATAGATTAGAAGTGATTTATCAATTTCTTTTTAAAAAAAAAAAAAAAAACATTTGCTATGTAATTGAGTGTTAAAAAATTGAATTTAGAATTTGTATATAATATATGTTTACTTTGAAGGAATTTAGTGTAGAAAATTGTAGAAAAACAAGTGTATAATTGGAAACTTAAAAGAACAAAATTCAATACAAAAACCAATTTTATTTAGAAAAACTGTACCATATATTTCAACTTATCACACCAAACACAAACAATAATTAACAACTCAACTCAACTCTGCACTCAAACATAGATAATTTAACTCTCCAACAACTCAACTCAATATTTTTATCAAACGATCAACGCTTCCTTAATGACTAAAAAGGTACAATGAAAATCAAATTTACGTGTGTCCTCAAAACTTAGAGACCAAACAAGTAAATTTTTAATAGATTATTATTAATCAGGTGCATCCACCAAATTGAGCATAGTTTCATACTAATTGATAGTATGCATCATATCTATCGAGGATTTATAAATTTCAAACTTTCAATAATAAAAATAAAAAGTAATAACAAATAAATTAATGTATTGTAAACAATCAATGGACGTATGATATTGACATAAATATGTTTTTTTTTTTTTTCATCTCTAAGCATAATTGTTTTTTGGTTAATCATTATAGAAAATAAAAATAAAACTAATATAATTGTTTTTTCCCTACATTTTGTATTTCAAATAATTCTATAAATCTAATAAGTCCATTTTAAATATTATAGATTAAAGTGAGATAAATAATTTGAACAAGTTGAAGAAGTTAAAAAAGGTAAATATAATTATTATTATTATTATTTTCTAAAAATGGCATAATTAAATAAAGAAAAGCAAGAAAAAAAAAGAAAAAGGGGAGAAAGCAAAAAACAGAGCATATAGGAAGGGCTGTGTATTTCTCTCGCAACAAGGAAAGTAAAGTTCTTGTTCTTCAATTCTCATCAAAAACCCATTTTCTTTTTCTTCTTCTCAATCTATCTTTCAATGGATCGTCCACTCCTTCTCGCCTCTGTTTTCACTCTTCTTCTTCTCTCAGGTAAAACACACAGATCACACCCTTCTTCATCTTCTTCCTCAACTCCCTTTCCTTATTCTCTTTTTTTTTTTTTTTTTTTTTACTTTTTCTTTCTCTAATTCCCTCTCTTAGATGTTCAATCGACGTCTTTTAAGTTAATCAACAAGTGTCGTTCCACGATTTGGCCTGGTTTGTTATCCGGCGCCGGCACTCCCCAGCTTCCCACTACCGGTTTCCCTCTCCGCACCGGCAAATCTAAGATCATTCCGCTTCCTAAAGCTTGGTCTGGTCGATTATGGGCTCGAACCCTTTGTGGGTTTGATTCAGATGGGAAATTCTCTTGCTTAACCGGCGACTGTGGGTCGGGTAAAGTCGAGTGTATCGGCGGCGGCGCTAAGCCACCTGCTACTTTGGCGGAGTTCACTCTCAACGGCGCCGATGGGCTTGATTTTTACGACGTCAGCTTGGTTGATGGCTATAATATTCCGATGCTTATTGTGGCTAAAGGTGGGACGAGAGGCGGTTGCGCCGCCACCGGGTGTTTGGTGGATTTGAACGGCGCGTGTCCGTCAGAGCTGAGAGTAGCAGGTGGTGGTGGAAGGAGCGTGGCTTGTAGAAGCGCGTGTGAGGCTTTTAATGCTCCGCAATTTTGTTGTAGTGAGGCGTTCTCTACGCCTGACACGTGTCGACCTTCGGTATATTCGGAGTACTTTAAACATGCTTGCCCACGCTCGTATAGCTACGCGTACGATGACAAAACCAGCACTTTCACTTGTGCCTCCGCTGATTATCTTATTATATTTTGCCCATTGCCTTACACAAGGTAAATTTACCAAATTGTCCATCATCTCTCTTGTCACCGTTGGATTCGTTTGTAGGGTCCATTTATATCCTAATCTATTTATGCCACGTGGATCCTATCTGGACCATTGAGTTAGCTTTATATCTGTTGTAATTTTGTTATTTTTGCTTGAGCATTGTCGATTGAATGCACATTTTTATGTCTGATATCTGATTGTTTTTTGTTTTTGAAAATTAAGTTTATTTCATTTTTATAGTCTTTACGCTCTACGAAGAAATCAGACTATTTTAACTAAACTCTAATTATATATCATAGGGACTAAATTTTTAATTTTTAAAGCCGTAGAGTCCAAATTTAGAGATAGAAGAATGATCGAAGACTTGGTTTACAAAATACAAAAATCTAATGGTTATCAAACAAAACAGAGTACTTTAAACGTGCTTTCTATACGATTGAAGTTGTACCTAAAAACATTGTTCAAGTGATTTTTATCTATTTCAAAATCGGTCACAGTTAAATTTGTTATTCAATCAGCTTTCTATTACGAATTCATTCACAGTTCTTTCTATATGGATGTTTGTTATTTCTGTTAATTGTATTCTCTTACTGAAGCTTGATAATTCAAATCCTTTCTGGAGTTATGGATTCTGATAATCATATCATAGTACAAGTGCACATTATTAAACTTTTTATATGTTGCACTAATGTTGAATGTCTGTAACATTTGTTTTTGTTTGGGGTCTAAATTGCAGTCAGAAAGTGTTGAGTGCAAGGAAAGACGGGGCAGCGCTACCGCTCGTGAACAAGACGATGATGTATCTGAGAAGCCGAAGAGCAAACGGCGTGTTATCTGCAGGTTTAATTGAATACTAATGACTATAAGATCAAATCAACCAAAACTATGGCTGCCTCTTCTGCCCAAAATTTGTAGCTTCCCTCTCTTACTGACATTGGCCTTCCCTGTAATTTTCAGGCAGATAGTTTCGAAACGAACGGTCGACATCAACGAAGAGGGATGTTGCTTATCGAGATCAATGATAGGAGGAGATACCATCCTTATAGCCACCATACTTTCGAAAGTTCATAGTTTTTTTCTTTCTTTTTTGTGTATACATAGTTAAAATTCATGTGACGACAATAATTCTTGTTTTTTTGGAAAAAAAATTCAGATTACATTCTTGCCTTAGAAGTGAGTAGTATTCAAGTTTTGTCTTGTGATTTTCAGTATGATTTTGCTGTTGGATCTTTATTAATCCTATTTTCTTTTTCCAAAGATGTTTGAATCGCAATAGAGAGTATTGGACCGTCACATCCTGAGGTCAAGAAAAGATTAAGGACAAAAAACCAACAAACGTCCAGTTAAAGAAAGAAAATCAAAGTGAAACAAAGAAAAAACGTAAACAATAGAAAATCGACTCAGAAATTAAAGCGGTTCATTAACAATGTGTTAACTACGTTAGCGAGCTTAACACACTCTTCTAAGTTCGAGAGCCAAAATCGTAAATAACATAAATAAAAATACATATCAAACCACTCTCGATACGTTACGTTTGAACCGGTTATTGGCACTAAAGTGAATATTAAAGTTGTTGGTAAGTGTTGAGCCCCATTTATTATGGAAGGATAAGGGGCCTCTTCAATGCTTCACGTGGTTGGATTCTCTCTTTTTCGTCCCCCGTGAAAACAGGAAAAACGACATGTCGATATTTATAAATTGGCACTTTCAAAACAAACCCACCACATCCATTTGTCGTTAACCCTATGTGTAAATTTTGGTTATATTATATAAAAACACTATCCAAGACTTTGGGGTATGTTCTCCTTCTGTCCTCCTACACTTAGTGGAGGGTTTTTCATTATAATAGTGGATGAAAATTGTTATTAAAAGCAGGTTTTTGGGATGATTTTGGAGATATACAAGGTCATTGTTTTGAATAATTTCAAAATTCTAACCCACGGTGTTCGTGTTACAGTGTTACAGATCCTTACATTGGAGTGGTGTCGAGTCTACTACACTATAATGCTTAAGTTAGTACAAGAAGTAAGTATAGTTTGGAGATTATTTACTCTTCTTTTTGGGATGGTTGAATAATTCTATTTATAGGTCCATCTTCTAACACATGCTTCTACTTACACGTAACATCTCTAGTGTCAGAGACGTTTCTAGTGTTCAAGGTTGCAGGGTATCAATCTGCGTCTAACTTAGTATTTCTCAATTGGTATATATTTTCTCTGGCTCAACTAGTCGATCCAAGTGACTAGAACGCATTGACATTTCCCTTTTTAGAATTCACTCTCTCCTATGCCTCCAAAGAGATGCTAAAAGTAAATTTTAATGGTGGGACGCATATGTTTGAGAGGTAGGGAGTTTAGGTGAGCAGTTAAAAGGCAATTTAAAAGGTGGTAAAAAAGAAAATAAAGATTGAATTATTTCTAGGGGTAAAAAGGTAAAAGAAAAGAGAGGATAAAGTTGAGATTTTGCAATAATTCAAAAACAAAGGATTTTCAAGTAAATTTACTTTTCTTTACTTCTTTCAATCATCATCAAATATATTAATTAGATTTTGATTGGACACCAAAATCACTTGCTTTAGTAATTACATGTTCAAAGAGTGATTAATTCTTTATCCATTCCTTCTCCAATCCAAAAATCTAATATAATAGGTTAGTGTTAAGAAATCGACCAATAAAGGTAAGCAGGAAAAACGTAAATAGTAAAAAAAAAAACCGATTCATAGGTAGAGGGAGAACATATAGCTATTAAAAGGAATAATTCATATTACAGATTAGGGACATCTCTAAGGTTAGATAGTTTATATATCGCACTTATCTATCTAAACTCTATGATTAAATCGTAAATAATGTTAACATAACAATTATGGTTACAACTTAGCTTCGAGGGCATTACTTGGTCGTGCAACTCTTATCTGTGTGATAGCTCATTCTTTAATTTTCACGAGTTGCAATTGATAATGGTGCGAGTTGTGTACTCACTATACCTACAAATTTGTAGAATCGATCAAATAGGAAGTTAGAAATGTAATTTTACTAATTTTGACTCTAGGACTTGAACAATGTCACTCTCTCACTGACTCAAGAGGGATATGGTTAATGATTGGATACTCGTGTGTCATTTTTTTTAGTTCGAAAGTATTCTGAACCTGAAGTAAGATTCTTTTCAACGATTTGTGTTGATGGAGGAGAAGGGTTTTAGTGAAGTCAAATGGTTTTCCATATGTGGCTAAGAAACTAAAAATGAGAATATAATATTGAAATTTTTGAATGAATATGATTCTTTCTAATTTCATAATCATAAGTAGTTGAAATTATGATGTGAAGAATTGGCAACTCATAAGAATATTTAATTAATGCCCCTTTATAATATAAATGGTGAAACTTAAAATATAAGTGCCCCTTCATAATATAAATGGGTTTCAATTTTTTTTTAAAAAAAATATTTGTACATGCAAGGTTATTTGGTTTGTTATATCTTTTTAAAATATTTTTATTAAAATTTTTCAAAGTTTATCGGCGGTCGCCAACGTTGATTGTCGGAAGTTCGCCGATGGAGTCACCGGAGGTGGTAGTCGGTGATGGGTCGACAATGATCGCCGGGGGTGGTGGTTGGAGATTGGCCGACGACGATCACCGGAGGTAGTGTCCGAAAGTTGGTGGACGAACTTTCCAACCCTTGAAACAAATACTCCTAGGGTTAAAGAATAGTAAAAGCATGTGAGTTATTTTAATCCTAATCTTAATTCCCAACTAAAATAATCTTTGTCACAAATATGGAGAGGACTATTATAGCTCACTCCACTCTACTCCACCCCACTCTATGCCCCAAACACACCCTAAAAGACTAAATCACTCCTTGAGTTCAAGTTTTTTTGGAGATCCCAACATCCTTACAAAACTTCAACTTTAAAAACATTGTGTGCTCGGCTTCTACAAATCAAATGTACGTATTCAATCAAGAGAGTATCAAGTACTAGAGATTGAATCACATCGCATCAAATCAACATAAATACAAGTTCAACTCTACGAAACACGTTTTCCTAAAAGCCTCGAACGAACAATATTCATCAAACTGATTGGTAAAAAAAAATTTAGGTGTTTTTATTGACTTTCCCTAAAGAAAACATAAATGGTCATATTTTAAATGATGAGTTAAAAAGCTCTTTTTATTGATTGAAAAGAATGTATTATTCGTTAATTGAGCATTAGACCTCCACATTTTCAATGAGAATAAAATGGGGATATTAAAAAAAAAATTAAAGACATTAAAATTACTTTTTTATATTACATTCGAATTTGATACTTAAAATTACCATTTACAAATTAGTTATTTAATTCACTCATCTAATTATTTAATTCTAAAATTTGTATCTTTAAAATGTTAAAATAATATAAAACAAAGTTTCATAAACAATTTCCACTTGTTTTTTTTTCTTTTTGTAAGAAATATAGTTTTCTTTTAACTTTTAGAAAAAAAAATAATCAAATTTCACAGGAAGAAAATCGAATTGTTTAGACTTCGTTTGGTAACCATTTCGTTTTTTTTGTTTTTATTTTTAAAAATTAAACCTATTTCGTTTTTTTTTTTTGTTTTTATTTTTAAAAATTAAACCTATTTTCTTTCTATGTCTTACAATAAATTGAACTTTTCTTAAAAATAATGGTTGAATTCTTAGTCAAATTTAAAAAACAAAAACAACTTTTTGAAAGTGATTATTTTTAGTTTCCAAAAACTAAAAAAAAAATGTATTTATAATTTTAAAAGCTTATTATTTTAGAATTTAGTTAAGAATTCAAAATTTTAACTAAAAACATAAAAAGTAGTTAAAAATTATAAGAAAGAATTTGATTAGAGCAAAATTGAGCTATACATATAAATATACTAATTAAATTCAACTTTTGATTTTCTAAGTTCTAAAATGAATAAATAAATACCAAATCGAACGTAGTTCAACAATAATTAAAATTTTAGTTAAAATACCATTTTTTTTGTCCTTCGTTCAATTTTATTTCATAATTTTCAATTGTTTCATGTTAATTCTCGTACTTTCTATAAATCTTAAATTTGTTTCCTCAAATTTAATTATTTTCATATTTGATAAAATAATAATAATAATTTTCACTCAATAGAAAAAAGTACATGAATTAATTTTTTTTTTAAGAAAACAATATTTAAAGTCTACTAATTTGGACATTAATTATACTAAAAAAGAATAAAATAAATAAACAGAATTATAGGGTCAAAAATTTCAGCTTCCAATGCATAAAAAGACGAGCTCGTAGCAGCAGAGAGAATCCAATGCTTTTGCTCCTAATTACGCTTCAACAACCAACGGCCCCACAATCATATCCAACGGTCATGATCATCCGACGTGTCACTTTCAGCGCCCTTGATTATCGGGACCCACTTTGATTTTGTCTCCACGTTGGACTGGCAGCATCAGCATCAGCACCTTCTGGCCTTGGTGGGTTTTGGATTTGACACGTAAAAGGATTTTTCGTGGGCCCATTCTCGTTAAAGCTCCATCTCTTTCTTGACTTTACACGTGGTTACCTATGATTAGTTTCGTTGGTTCCTTACGGTAGGGTTGTGCGTACTGGAACGCACTCCTTCAACTCCGCTCCCTCCCTCCCTTACTCTTCCCGTTGAGTTAAACTCTTGTTGAATTTTTACGTAGTTTTAAATGTTGTAAGTTGGATTAAATTTAACGATTATTATAATACATTATTATGATATTTGTTAGGAATAACGAAACTTTGAATATTTTTATTATATTATGGTATTGTTTACTTTTCAGTTTCATTTAATAGGTTTTAATATTATTAGAGATAATTTGTCATTCGTTATATACATATGATTATCCTATTATCTAGCTAATGTGAGATTTTAATTGCATTCTCAATAATTCTTTCTGCAAATAATCATCTCATTTCGAATTGCACCACTGTCTATCTGAAAGCTGACTCGTATGAAATTAGCGGCTCAAAAATCATATGTTTAAAGATTAGTGGTTTATAAGTTAAATGGAAAAGGGTCAAGTTCGTGGAGACTAATCATTATCATTAATTAATAATCTAAAAAGAGGAATAACGTTAAATAATTAAAAATAATAATTAAAATTTAGTGGAGGATAATCTTTCTTTAAATAGGTCCACCACAAGTTGGTAAATTATAATCCAACTTCCAAATAATTAATTAATAATTATTATATTCCCATTAACAAAAATATTAATTTATATAAATGTGGAATTGTCACAAATTCTTATATTTTACTTTATACTTTTTGACAAATATAAACCCTTTTCTCATGCTTAATCTTATTATTATTATTCTTTAATTAGAAGAGATTTTTTAGGACTATAGTATTCATATGGCTAATATTATGATTATTTTCTTTAATAATCTTGTTTTCTTCAAAAGTAAATCCAAAATTTGAGTGCTCTTCAAATTAATTTTCTAACATAAATAATATTTAGAGGAAAAAAAAAGAGTTTACAATGTTTAAACTTGTAATACAATATAATGTTTAAACTAAAATTATTATATAAAAATATAATAAATATATATTTTTTCTTATGAGAGCTTTGTTAGAATATACGTTTCTTTAAAAAAAAATAGAGAAATAAATTGAAATATTTATTTAAAAAATTATGATCGTGTAGATATTAATATTAAAAGAAAAATGAATTCAATTTTAAAGACATTTATTAAACTTTTTAAAAACAATAGAATAGCCTTTAGTTTAGTGGAAGGTTCGATCTATACTAAAAAAAATTTGGGCATAACGAATAGGATGAAGGCTTTTAATTTGGGTCTCGAGGCCTCTATTGATCAATGTGGCGGAGATTATTAAGTGTGTAGACTTGATTTTAGCATATTAGTCGATTATAGAATCATGTGACAGATTGATCAACCTCATATACTTTTATAGGTTCATTTGATGTTTTAAATAATTATAAGAGAAAATTGTGATTAGGTAGTTGACATGATTGAAATGGCCATACATTGAGTCTATTTTCTATCGATTCTTTCCCGTTGTGATTTTTTTGTAAGTATTTTCTAAAGAAAATCATTTCGTGGTTGAATGAATAAATAATAGGCACATTTTCAAATAGAGTAAAATTGACTAAAATATTTACAAAATATAGCAAAATTTTATATTATATCAATGATAGAAACTGATGGCCACTAATAAACTTCTATCAATGTTTATCAATACACGGTATTGAGAGAAGTTTATCAATGACTATCAGTGTTTATCATTGATAAAATCTAAAATTTTGTTATATTCTGTAAATATTTTCACTAGTAACCATCTCTAGACTATCTTTGGTAGAAGTTTATCATTGACTAATATTGGAGCGAGAATTATTCAAGACTATAATAAGCATCTCGATCTAAAATAAATACTATTTAAAAGTTCTCAATTAGCTACAGTAAACCATATTTTAAAACTTCTCATTTGCTATCGTATTTACTATTTGCTACAGTTTTTACTACTTGATATTCATCATTTTGTTTATTTTTTGCTAAAGTATTTACTATTTCCTTCTCAAACTAAAAGAATCTACACCACAAACACATACTATTATAATTCAATCTAAAATAATCTACTACTTAAGTCCCAAACGCACCCTTAAAGTTTATACTTTTCTATCTCGGTCACAAAATTAATATTTTACAACTTTATTAGACATAAAATTTAAATGATTAATTTACAAATTTAATCCCTAACATGGAAGTTAAAATTTAATCTCGTGATTTATAACTAGAATTTAGATAAACCTATTATATATAACCCCTAAGATATGAGCTATTCATGTGAATCTATCAAATTATAAGGACTATAATGACTATAATGAATTTAGATAAACTTAGAGATGGATATGAGCTATTCATGTGAATCTATTAAATTCCAACTTTCTCTTAACTAAATGGAATAAATTTGTTATTTAACCAATTTAAATTTGAATCCAATATATCAATCACATTTTTTTTATAGAAAAAAAAAACGGAAGGGACCTTTTAAAAACCAATTCAAAATTTTAAAATAGAGCGTTCAAAGACCTATTAAACACTATTGACGGTAGAGGGAACAAGTAGACAAACTCAACATTTAAACCCTAAAGTGGTAATTTAACCCAATAATTATGCCCAACTTCACAATCAAACATCCACATGGTTATGGTCATGTTTGTCCAACCATTTGATTTTTTAAAATTAAATCTATAAATATCTCTTTTCCATCTCTAAGTTTTTTTTTTTTTAAAAAAAACTCAGTATTTTTAAAAACAAAGTCAAAATTTGAAAACTAAAAAACGTTATTTCTAAAAATTTGTGTTTCGGTTTTATATTTGGCAAAGAATTCAACTTTTTTTTAAGAAAGATGAAAAATCATTGTGAAAAATTAGAAGGAAATCAGTATAATTTTTTAAAAACTAAAATAAAAAACGAGATGATTAACAAACGAGGTATTAACCATTTTATCATACTCCTAACATTTAAGAATATTAACCAAAAACCAAAAACCCTAGTCTAGGTATACAAGGGATCATCCAAAATAGTATAGAGTACCATCATTTAAAATAATGAATATGTTAAAATATATATATATATAAAATTACATACTAATTCATCTTCCTCGGATAATGATTTAATTTTTGAAATTTATGTTTGTTTTCTCGATGTTTCATGGATTATCATCTACTAAAATTTAAGTAACAAAACGAACACAACTTAATTAACGTTGTCTGAGAGTTTTTAGATTCCAACACATATTTCCTCATCAATTATACTTAAAAACCCTAAAGTTGATAACATATTAGGGTAAAAGTAGAGTTGCAAAAGAGAATGAAACATCAATAATGGAAAGAGGCCCAACCCTCCTCCATCATCATCATCATTGTACCCTTCTTCTTCCTCATATCATACTCTGTTTCTTTTTTCATTACCTTCTCTCTCTCTCTCTCTCTCTCTACTCTGATTTCTACAGACATTTTTGTCTTTTACTTCCCCTGAATCTCCTCTCATAATCTCACCCGCCAAAAACCCTTCTCCATCTTCCTCCCTTCACCAACTATCCACAAACAAAAACCAGAGTAAGCCCTCTGCTCTGCTCCATTTTCATGGCTTCCTCTGCCCCACATTTCATCTCTCTCATTTTCACACTCCTCCTCTTACTCCCCACTTCCAGAGCTGCCACATTCACCTTCGTCAACAGATGCGATTTCACCGTCTGGCCCGGCATTCTCCCCAATGCCGGCAACCCCACTCTCGGCACCACCGGTTTCGAACTCCCCAAAGACACTTCCCGTTCTTTCCTTGCTCCCACTGGCTGGTCCGGCCGTTTCTGGGGTAGAACTTCCTGTAACTTCGACGGATCCACTTCTGGATCCTGCCTCACCGGTGACTGCGGCTCCGGCCAACTCGAATGCAATGGCGCTGGAGCAGCCCCACCAGCAACCCTCGCTGAGTTCACTCTTGGAACCGGCGGGCTGGATTTTTACGATGTCAGTCTCGTTGATGGCTATAACTTACCCATGATCGTTGAAGGAACTGGTGGGTCGGGTCAGTGTGCTACCACGGGTTGCTCCACGGATCTGAACCGTCAATGTCCGCCGGAGTTGAGGGTCGGCGAAGGAGACGCGTGTAAGAGCGCGTGTGAAGCGTTTGGGACTGCAGAGTACTGTTGCAGCGGCGCGTACGGTTCACCCAACTCTTGTAAACCGTCGGTGTATTCAGAAATGTTTAAAGCTGCTTGTCCTAAATCGTATAGCTACGCTTACGATGATGCTACCAGTACATTCACTTGTACCGGTGCCGATTACACCATTACATTTTGCCCTTCTTCTCCAAGGTAATCCATACCCTGTTCTAAGTTTCTTCAATTTCCCCTGTTTTTACTGTCATAATATGAGATTACTGAATTGATTTAGTTTAGTATGAAATGTTATGGCCCAGATAAATATTAGATCGAAATGATTGAAGGAATTTGCTTTAGCTTTAGCATCTGGGGTTCTGACAATCTGTTAAATCTTGATTTTGTTTATTTAACTGATAATGGAGGTTTTATATTAATGCCAAACCCATACTGCCAAAGATTCTCTTTCAAGTGATCACTAAAGAATATTTATGCATTTGAATATATTAAAACTTCTGCTTCAACAAATAACATGACACTAAAATTATATTAACATGTGGGGTCATTCATTCCAACTTGATGCAGCCAAAAATCATCAAGTTTTCCTACTCCAACAACCCCAGATACAACATCTCAAGGTTACGGATCTGAATCGGGGATGGGGTCGGGGTCGGGATCGGAGTATGGGATGGGGTATTCAGGAGCATCTGGAACTGATATGTTAGGAAGAGGTGCGAGTACGGGATCAGAGTCGGGGTCGGGATCTGGGGAAGCTATGCTAGCAGATGGGTCATGGTTGGCTGGTTTGGCTATGGGAGATTCAGCTAGAGCAGTTTCTCCTCCATCCATTATATTGTTTTTAGTAACATTTTTAGTCATTTTGAGTTCTCTTTCCTTGTAGCCTTCTTCAGTTTCCTCTCAACTTATGGATTCAGCTTTGTTATGTGAAATTGAGTAAGGAAAGGATCTTCCCCCAGATTGTAAAATGCCATCTTCTTGAATGATTCATTTTCTATTTAGTTTTTGGAAGTGTTTTAGTTCAGTGTTCTTTTTAGTTTAGGGTTTTGTTATTCCTTTCTAAAGCTATTTTCTCATTATTTTATTTCCTTTTGGAATGTTTTATAATCAAGCACATTGCCTTGTGGTGTGAACAAGTTGACAATGGCTGGTTTTTTATGTCAGAGAGGATTTCTTGGCCTGTAATGCAAGTTACAGGTCACAACTTTGGCTTTCTTTGCCTGTCATCTTAGCTGAGGAGAAAAAAAAAATTGAAAAAAGATGCAACTTTTCAAAGCCTCTTTAGTCCATTTTGATTTAGTAGAATGTGAAAACTTGTTAAGTTGTTGATTGAATAATCTGGCAGTGGACAAAAACAAATCACTGAAGTTGGGGATCGAATCTGCTGTGTAAAAAGGTTGGAATTTGGATAAGGGAATATAATCAACTTGTTAATTTATTTTACTTGTTGGTGCTTCATAGCAAGAGTACATTTTGAAAGAGTCTTAAGTTGTATTTGTATTTATGTTATTTTCGATTTTACTTTTAGGGTTTCGAGGAGTGTGTTGTATATACCCTTTCTACTTTGGACGTTGTTTCTTTGTTTTTTGTCAATTTCATAACAACTTGGTTTGTTATAAACGAAACTCTCTCGACAAGTGAGACACAGTTTATTTTCTGTAGAAATATTAATCCTTTTACTATTCAACTTCAAGTTGCCAACAGTTTTTCTACAACTGAATGCTGAAGTGTTTAGTTTCATCACCAACTGAGACAGGGAAAGTTGAAGTAGCACTTCTGTTTTCATACTTAACGCTTACTTCATATTCACCCAAAAAGCCATAAAAGCTAAACGAACCATGGTTGTCGCTCCGAGCTTCAATATCTCTGGTTTGCCATTCTTTCAAGAGCTTGTCGACCACGTCGCCCGTCGGGAGGTTCTGAAAGTTGGTGTCGGTCAAGCACATTTGGTAGCAACCGTTCGGATCCAGCGCCGACCACAACATAATCCCACCTACGGCAGGGTGTGAGAAACCTTCCCTCAGCACAACTTCCAAATAAGAAGCCTGCAAAGAGAAAGAATTTCATGTCAAATAGAAAGAGGGAAAAAAAAAAAAAAAGGGTCAATTGCCCTCCTCTTTCATTTGTCCAATAATAAAGCCAGGTCTGGATTATTTAAGTCTCGTTTGATAATCTTTTAGTTGATAGTAAGTTGGACCCCTAATTTCGGTGGATTATTAGTCTAATAGTAAGTCTCAATTGAGTAGATAGCCTACTCTATCTGGGTCTTCAATTATAATAGTTGACACTTTCAACTGTTATAATCCATAGTTAGCTATAATAATATATTTGAAAACCCTATTTGTTACATAATTTACTATTTCCTTCAAATCTCTTATCTTCATCTTTATTACGGCGTCTACTATCTTTTATCATGACTAAAAAATTGTCTTCTCACGAAACACAAAGTGTTGTTACATACAAAATATGATAACTACTAATTCTAATAACCAACTCCAGGCCCTAAAGGCTCCATCCGTTTCGTTGTCTCGTTATTCTTTCTATCAAAGTTTTTAAAAACCATGTTTTTGTTTTTAGATTTTGATTAAGAATTCAAATGATTCTTTAAGAACCAGAAACAAGCGTAAATTTCAAAAACATAAAACTAAAATGAAAATTGCCATCAAACAAAGTATTTTATCTTTTAAAGTTGTCAATTAAATCCCTAGACGTAAAAATGTTTTCAACAGATCTCTGGACTTTCAAATTTTGTCTCAAGAACATCATTCTCAACAAGTAATTTGATACTTGATGACATACTAACCGTGCATTCTTTAAAGATTATGTAAGTGAGGAAAATGCAGACATAGCTTGTGTGTTATGTTAAACAAACTAGTCTAACGACAGAAACTTATTAAACACAAAATCGAAAGTTTAGTGACTAAACAACAAACACAACTTTTAAACATTGAAAGAATTGTGACTACCTATGAACATTTCTACTAATGAATGAATGTGTTATAACAATAGAACTTCTAAATTACCTGTGTTTCTTGACCCAAAGTATGGCTGATATCAACTTCTGTGAGCCAAATTGGAAGGTTGAGAGTAGCCAGTTTGTCTAAGATGGCTCTCATAAGAGGTGGATTAGGGACAGTGAAATGACCTTCCAATCCAATCCCATCCATTGAAACCCCATTTCTTTTAAGTTCTTTAAGCCTATTAATGTAATTGTCAACAGTTGATTTCACATCACTGCAAGTCTCCACCACATTGAATTCATTCATAAACAATGTAGCCAATGGATCAATCTCATGTGCTGTTTTATAGAAATGCAATGTTGCATCAGCACCAAGGCTCTTCTCATAGAAATCAAAATGCAGCATTTCATTGCTTACATCCCAATGTATGAACTCATCTTTGTATCTACTTAACAGCCCCTTTATCCGTGAATCGACCGCCGATTTCAGCTCCTCCCCAGCTAGGTTTCGGACCCATGAGGGCGTGTACATCGGATCCTCCCAGAAGATGTTGTGGCCTCTAGCGGTTATTTGATTCGCCCGGACAAATTCCAACATTCTATCAGCTGTTGTGTAGTTCAGGACCCCTGGTTTTGGCTCTGTGGCATACCATTTTAGTTCATTTTCAAAAACTGCTGCATTGAATCTCTTCACAAACCAATCCTGGAAATGGGGTTTTGAAACAAAAATGAGAGATTGTGTCGTGAAATCGACAAATAAAAATACCAAAAAAGTGTAAACAGTAAAGAATTGACATATAGATTTTTCTAACAGTCTGTATGTACTTTTCTAAATCATAGGTCAAAATCGTTTATAACATATATATGGAAAATATGAATACAACTTAGGTTTTCGGAGGGGCGTCGTCCTTTGACTCGTTGACTCCCTGGGTGATGAGACCTTCCTACTTGTTGTTCGAAGAGCCAATTATCAAGTTCAAAACACCAACAGATTGATTTACAAAATGGATAAAAAACTAACACATTTGAAGATTGTTTAAGTTGAATTACCTGATAAGGTAAGTTCCCTATGATGGTTTTTGCAATTGCAGATCCAAATGCGAAGTCTTTAGAGATTTGCTTAACATTAATCAATGCTCCTTCCAACCTCCCTCCTTGTTTATCAGAAACATGAACTGTAACAGCTCGTTTCCTCACCTGTTTTCGTTTTGAATTATCGTTATGAAATCAACAAATAAAGAAAGCAAGAAAGCATAAAAACATCAACACAGAGGTTTATATGGTTCAATAACAATGTATTAGCTATATCCACGTGCAAAGAGACATTAATTCTATTAACAAAGGTGCTAATAGGCTCAAAACCATAAAGAACATAAATGAACACAACAAGACCCGTGCTTGGTCATTTAGAGTGAAAGCTAATAGAATCGAGACATTCCAACGATTGTTATTCAAATATAAAAACAAAAACTAACATCATAGATTCAAAGCAATTCACTCAGCAACGAAAGGAGGATTGATTATGTCAGCAATGTTCTAACTTACGGTATTGATTGTGAGTTGTTGATTTACTCCCCACTCTTCTTCTGTAAATGGCTGTAAAGAAGCACTATCAATTGATATATTGGCATCTCCCTCATCAAAAATCTGTAAAAGAAAAAGAATTCAATGAACACCCAATTAAAGTAAAATGAATTTGTTCATGTCAAGGAATCGATAATCAAAGATAATCCAAAAAACATAAACAATAAAGAATCGACACAGAGATTTAAGTGGTTCGCTAACAATGAGTTAGTTACGTCTACGAGGAGAGAGAGAGCAGTTTATAGGGATTTCATATAAGCGTACTAGGGATAAAAACGTAAATAAATAACATAAATACAAATACAACGTAGATTTCAAGGTATTTTAAGGACTCACAATCTTTATTCTCCTCGTACCTGAAAGAATAGAATAGAGAAATTTGAAGGCAAGTTCATGAAGAATCCACCTTTGAGAAAAGACCAACAACCATGCTTTGCCAAAACAGTGCCAATGCAATTGTAAGTTTCATTCTCAATCCTAAGGCTTGCTCTTACAACACTTGAAACTGCTCCTCCTAATTTCACCCAACCTATCACCAAAGCCCAACAACACAACAACAGTTTGGGCCATGAATTAGCTGAATTCTCATTTCCAAGCCCAAAAGAAGAATAAGAAAGTCAAACTTACTTGAAAAGGAATAATAGGTTTTGGCAGAGAGATTATGCAAGAGAAATGCAGGTGAATAGGTAGCATTTGAAGAGTCACCAATGGCTTGAATACTCGAAGCTTGATTTTTGAGGATTCCTCCATTGTAGAGTGGCTTCTCTGGTCGTAATTTACACTATTCAAGGAAACCCCATTTGAAAAAAGAGCTCCATTTCATTAATAGAACAAAAAAGTTTCAAACTTTAAGAAACATATAGCATTTTGTAATGAAGTATTACCTCAGTATGAGCTGTGTAATCGTATAAAGGCCCATCTGCAAAAAACAAAACAACCCCACAAAAAGAATAAGAACAAACTTTAAGAACACAAGATCTTTCCAAAGAAAATGACAGAAAAATCAGAGATTTGAGAGAGGAGATACCATATGAATCAACAAGAACAAGAAGAAGAGGATGAAACAGGAAGATGAAAAGCAAAAAAGCAGAGAAGGGATGAAAATCTCTCATGGTGCAATGAAAAAGAGGGAAAATTGGAGGGTTTTAAAAGAAAAGAAAAGGGTAATTGCAGAAATAACTTCAAAAGTTTCTATTTTACCCAACTAGCACTTTTTCAAAACTGTTGAAATAGTTTTTCTCGTCGAGACAAACATCGAGAAAAACTATTTGAACGAATTTTTAAAAAGTGTGTTAGTTATGAAAAAACGAAAACATTTTGGAGCCATTTCTAACAATTTAGAGAAGAAATCACGAGGGAAACAGCGAAGAATCTGTGTGTGGGTAAGCAAAGTCTGGTCACAAGCTTTCTCTTTTAACAATAGTTCATGTGACACTTGCCATATAAAGACAGAATTTTCTGCCTTGTTTTTTTCTTCATTAAACTTCTAATTAATATAATGTTAGTCGCATGATTTGTGTTTCTTTGGACATATTATATAAAAATCTCTGTCTTTGGTCTTGCTTCTTCAACGTTCATATGGTTTTGTTTAAGGTTAAGTTGTGGTTTAATTGTTGTGTTTATATGATGGTTGTTTTTAGTCAATTTCTTTTCTTATGCTTAATGTGTGTGATCCTCTTAAAACATGATTTGATTATTATTTTATAAATGAAGTCATTGATTCTTGAATTAACGTTGGTGTAGTCGTAGTAATCGAGTTCACTATTTTTTTAACGTTGGACGTTCAAATTCTTCCACAAGTTTGTTTTGCTTCAAAATGAGAGGAATAATATACCGTTTTAGTTTCTTGATTTTTTTCGCTTAGTTTCCAAATCTTAAAATGTTATACATTTTTAGTCTCTAAGTTTTGAATTTTATTTAAACTTTAGTGATTCATAGGTTTCAAAATGTTAAAAATTTTAGTTTGTTTCAATTTTGTTACTATGTTTCATGATTTACACCTTTTAAACTCGAGTTTTTCTATCTTTGGTGTTAATGTCTATTAATTAATTTTAAAGTAATTATGAAGTGAAATTTTAATAGTAATGAGACATAGTAAAACTTTATAAATTATAATTCTTTTTTAACTATTTTAAATTAATAAATAAACATTAACGCAATGAACGAAAAGCTAATATTTAGTGAAAGTCTAAGTTTAAAGAGTGAATCTCAAAATTTAGGGACCATATTAAACAAATGTCAAGTCTCAAGGGTAAAACTGTGACACTTTGGAATATGTGAACTAAATTGAAACCAAACTCAAAACTTTAAAACTAGAAGCGTAAAAATTTAAAACTTCGGGATCAAACAGAAACTAAATCTAAAATCTGATGACCAAAAAGGTATTTTCTCAAAAAGAAAAAAAAAAAACAAATTTGTCTAAACATTAATTGAAAATTTTTCACTAGTAGAAAAAATGTCAAACTATTTACAAAAATAGGGAAAAAAATCACTAATTGACTTCTATTAACTTCTATCATTAATAAACATGTATCAGTTTCTCTCATTGATAGTATCAATGATAGACTTCTATAAGTTTTTAATCACTGATAGATACTGATTGACTTCTATCAGTCTCTATTAATAATAGACTTCTATAAGTTTCTATCACTAATAGACATTGATAAAAGTCTATCAATGTTTATCTGAGTTGCAAGGAACGTAAAAACTTTTGCCATAACTTGTAAATAGTTTGTAACATTCTGAGTTTAGGAAGGGAACATGAATGAATCGATATCACGTTAGGGATGCTGAGAACATGAAAGTAAGGTTAAGAAAGACTTATAAGAATTGAAAGTTACTATCTATACCAACAAGGTGTACCTTACTTTTCGGTGGTTCAAGAACAAAGCATGTTGAAAGGACTTGGTTTGTGGGGACAACTTCCACTCTAACAAGTCTTTAAGATAAACAAGAATGATGTTGCCAGACGCAGGAAAATGTTGAAGCCGTCAATTGCCAAATTCGGATTTCGAATCCTGGTTTAAATCCTCAAACTGGGAAATTACATAGTTTGATCCATTTTTCTATATTTTAAAAGCTCCCGACATTAATTAGTATTATCGAACTCTTAGTTTAGCCTTTTTTTAAGTTAATAGAAAAACAAAATTTTGAGGACATATTGATAACTAACGTGTCCAAAAGTTAACCACAAGGGGTTTTTTTTTTTCGTGTTTAGTACAACCACAAGGGTTTCCATGTGAACAATTGACCTTTTTTTATTTTTCGTTTGTGAAGTCTTAATTATTTGGAAGACTTTCCACAACTAAAAATTTAATTTAGTGAAGCAATATTTGATATTCATACCCAAATTAATTAATATTTATGACCGCTTCTAAAACTTACATAATCTCTATTACAAGTAAAAATCTTATTTTGCTCTCTAAACTTTGTATTTTATTTTATTTTTGTCTCTAAACTTTTAAAAACTTCTATTTTAATCTTTGAATTTTGTTTAACACTTACTTCAGTCTGACCGTTGTGATTCCATTAATTCTTTGACGGAATGATGATGTTGACTCATATATTTGAATGATTAGGTCTACATTCATCCTATTATTTAATTGAATAATAACCAAGAAATCTTGCTAATTTATTCTATAAATCTTTTATTCTAATATAGAAACATAAAAAGTCAATTTAACATCTGGCATTTAATTACAACTTAAGTCCCTAGATTTTTAAGAGTGGTAATCTTATTTGGCAGCTTAGTCATTCACATATAGAAGTCACATCATCATTTCCTTTTGTAAGTATTTTTATTCATTTTTCTATATTTGAAAATGATAGATAAATAAATAAAGGTAAAACATAATCTTATTTGCTAATTTTTTTAAAACAAATTTTATACATAATGTAAACTCTTTCAATGTTTAAATTTCTGAGATCTAATCTAGTGAATATAAGTTTTCTGCTAAAGTTTCAATCGAAAACTATATGAAAAGTTGAAAGTACATAAATTAAAATAAAAATTATAAGAGTTTAAAACTAAAAACAACCAAAGTAAAAAAAAAATATATATGGATTCAAATAAATTTAAACACAAACAAAACAATTTATATTATTTTATCCTATTTGTTTTATTTTAATTCTTAACTTCTTAATGAGAACAGTTCTCCTCACCTAATTTAGTTATATTTAAGTTGGCACGCCTTTAAAAGTCAAGACCCTAATATAGGAGCAAGAAAAGTGAAAACATGTCTAAGATACGGGTGTTTGTGTTATATACATATATATAACTTCTTCGATATGTTTAAAAAATAACTCCCTTAAATTAAAATATATATGTATATATATATCATTTCTGTTAGTTTTGCATATAAACCATTAGGAATTTAATTTTTGTTAGTATTTTTAATACTTCTAAACTTTCGATGGTTGCATCAATATCCTTAATCAGTTACTAAACATAATTGAATTGTTATCCTTACTAAAAAAGAAAACAACGAGAAACAGAACACGAGAAATGAAAAACTACCGATAAAAATAAAAGCTTAGATTATTATTTGACAAACAATCATAATTGTTTGGCATAGTGTAGCCCTAGGACTTAAGGTAGTGTTCTTTGGTAGTAGGGAACCTCATTGTGGTACAATTGAAGATAGGCAGAGAGACAAGGGAATAATTATTAGGTTAATGAAGCCATAAGTTGTCTGGAATCCTATTTCCAAGTGGAGAACAATTCAAGCCATTCGTTTGTGTTTGACATTGGAAGACACCAACAAATGGAATGTAGGGTCCACAAAAAACTTTATGTTAATTATGGAATCGAGAAATAAAGAAAACAAAAAATGTAAAGCATCAGAGAATTGAAACGGAGATTTAAGTAGTTTACTAACGATTTGTTAGCTACATCCACAAGTAAAGGGGAGAACGTGTTTTATTATGAAGAGAATAATTCAGACTTACAGAGCATTGGTGTCTCTAGAATTGAAAAGTTTATAACGGAATTCTCTAAGCCCTATGGTCAAAATCGTAAATAATATATGTTAGCTTTCTGAGCTTCAAACTTACTGTATGTTTTGACGATAACAAACTTTCATTTACTTATGCTTTTTAGTGTTTTAAAGTGTACATAGCAAACAATTCAAAGAAACGATTCCAACGAATTTTAAGCTGCTCAAATTGGATATCAAACAAATAAGTCGCAATGGCGTGACAAACATAGTTCAACCATAAGATGACATGTAACACGTTGTTGAAGAAAGATGAAAAAAAAAGGAGAAAAGAAAAAGAAAATGAGATTTAAAAAAAAAAAGTGAAAATCGTGAAGCCCTCCACACTACATCCCCAAATATTTTTTTTTCTTTATTTTCTATCTCATTTAATCTCAACCATCCATCCTTTTAACCTAAATCCAATTGTTGCGGTTAAACCCTTCCTTTTTATTATAAATTCTTCATTTATCCTTCTAGCCACATTTTCTTGAAAATTAAGAGAAAATTTCCAGCAATTTACTCTTTATTTGATCCATCATCCAAGCGCTAAAAATGCTCAATTTCTCTCATTCTTCTTAATTTTTGTAAGTGTAATTGTTGGAGTGTTGTGAAGCAAAACTTGTGAATCTTACCTATTTAGAGGTGAATTATTTTTGTTTAGTTTTTTTTATTGAGATTTTGTATTAAAGTGTGGGTGAACTAGTGAAAAGGATCTGGGTTTCTTTTCAGCACAATAAAAAAAACAATTAAAAAAGGGTCGTGTAGGTTTTGTTCTCACCTGGAAGAGAACTATTCTCAACTATTCTCAGTAACCAAGAAGCTTGGAAAGTAGAAGTAGGCACATTGTTGAACCACTATAATCTTTTCCCTAAACTTGTTTTACTTTTACACTGAGTTTATTTTCAAAGTTTTAGATTGCATGTTAGGCTTATCTTGTTGATTTGCATTGTAAAATTAAAATAGGTATACAACCCTATTCACCCCCTCTAGTGTATGTTTGGATTGACTTTAAAAAATGAATCCAAACGCATCCTAAATATGTTATTCAAGACATTCCAACATTTTATTTTTGTATATTTGCAGGCCCCAACCCAAATTGCCCATTCCTATAATGGAAGGGAAATGGAAGAAGTTTTAAAGTTCCAAAGTGGGTTGGAAAAGGCAATACCCAATTGAAGGAGTTTCAATGTTTTTTAGTGTTTGTGGATCACATGAATCTCTCTTTGCCAATTGACATGCCATCATCTCCTATTTCATTATAATATAAAAGGGACCATTCTAAGCAAAAGCATGTCAGAAAATGCTTATACATATATACATACATACATATAGATATATATATATATATACATACATACATATATATATACATACATACATATATATATATATATATATATATATATATATACACTTCATGTTGAAGTTTTCATAATTGCCTTCTCACCATTTTCCCATTCATTCATTCATTCACATGGACCAAAACTTGAGTGGAGATACATTATCACAACTATTCTACACCCTATACTACATTGCATTTACAAGCCCAAGCTTTTTTCCTCTTTTTTTTTTTTCACTTTTTTAATCCACGCTACTGCTAAATGACAATGGTTTTGACGCTTTTAATATCCAACTTCATGCGACAATCACCCTCGGTGACTCACTCTAACCACCAACTCCATCTATCAATCTCCAATGACTAACTCTAAAGACCAACTCAACTGATCATTAACTCAAAAATAGAAAAAAAAAAAAAAAAAAAAAAACTAGTTATATTACATATAGTAGTTTAATACCCTTGAGTTACTTTCGGTTTCAACCGAAAAGACTTAAATCATTAACAATACTTGTTCTCTCTTTTATACTCACGATCATCCTTTCGTCCTAGATTACGTGAGATTTTGATCACCTTCCCCAATACCAACACCAACACCATGCATAACAAACCATAACCCACATTTGGCATAAGATAGCCATAAAGTTGAATAATACACATACAAGAAGCCCAACCCAATTGTCAGGCTGTTATGAGCCCAAACTTTTGACCCAAATTGACATTTTTCATATTTTAATACATTTACAATAATCCTTAAAAAAATACAAATTTACAATAAACTCTTCTTATTCTTTTAAATTAAAATTTAGTTTTAAAGATTTTTACGTTTCTATTTGTTTGGTCGTTAAACTTTTAAAAAAGTCTAATAAGTAAATATCTTTTAAATAAATACATAAAATCAATTTCAAATCTCCATAAATGAAATTTTAAATATATATAACATTATAATTGTTCTAGCATATTCTTTAGTGAATATATTATTCTTCGAAAGTAATATTATTCTCATCCGAGTTGAACCCTAAATATTCTCATTCCTAATTCCTTCTTAGGTTAGTAAATCTATCCTTTCTTCTTTTGCAAAAGCATATACCTCTTTTACAACTTTTCTAATGTATTGATTTTAAACGTGATCAATTTCATCGATCAGTTTTAAACCTCAAACTTTATAGATTGAAATTTAATCAACAGTGTAAATTAATACAATCATTTCAGTTTGAGGTTTAAATTGATGTTTCTAATTAATTTAATTTTTTTTCCAAATAATTACAACCCCATCACATGTCACTCCATTAGACAATCCCAAAAATATGGAAAAATCAATTGCAATGTACAAATTTGGATTTTATTATTTAAGAAAAAAACCATGATTTAAAAAAAATACAAATCTAATTACTCATTACACAAAAGGGTAAATAGATAATTTCAAAACTTTGATTACACAATCTTAAATGGCATTAATTCAAACAATTCAAACTAAAAAAATTACAAATTCCCAAAAAAATTAAAAAAAAAAAAAAAACAATATAATATAAATTGGTGGATGTCATTGGGTAAAAATTCCCATCAATCCACCAATTAATTATGAAATTTTCCTCTCTAAGAGTTATTGTTGTTGTTTACCTTTTTTGATCTCTTGTTGGCTTTAAGCTTAGAGTAAAGCTCTTTGGTTCTAAACGCTAACCAAATGTCCAAAACAAACCCAATTACACAAGCCAATGCCATCACAAGAAACACAATTCTATAGCAATGCCCTCCGATGCACGTGTTCCCCCCGCCCTCGGTTGGAGTCGCCTCCATGTCGTAGAGGAACCCTGCGAGGAGGCCTGAGAATAGGAAGGAGCCGATTGGGAGGTTAAGGATGAGAATGTTGTAGATGAGACCGTAGTATTTGAGACCGAAGAGCTCAGAGGCAGTGGGAACAGTGATGGAGAGACGAACGCCATAGCATATCCCGACGATGACCGAACCGACGTAGAGAGATCCCGGCATTGCCATTGCCATTAAAACGTATCCGACAGTCATTAGAATTTGAGATGCTGCATTCCATAGAGGCCTCGGTGTGCCTGCTTTTCTGAAATAGTCATGAAGATATTTTCTTAGATATTAGCATTTCAATTTCAATTCACTTTAATTTGAGAATATCTTCTTTTCTTCTTTTTTCCAAAAAGACTCAAACTTTTTAATACATCACTTTCAACCATTAAAAAACTGTTGAAAATTAAGGGTTTCTATTTGACATTTTTATTTTTCATTTTTTTAGGTTTTAAAAATTAAGTCTATTTCTTCCTCAATTCTCACATTGATTTGTATCTTTCTTTAGTATAATATTTGAATTTTTAGCCAAAATCCAAAAAACAAAATAAAGTTCAAATTTTGACAAGGTTTTTTAAACTATTGGTAAAAGTTAGATAACAAACGAAGAAATTTGAAGGTGAAAGTAGTATCATAGTTTGATTAAAACAAAAGACAAAAAACAAAAACCAAATAGTTACAAAAACAAGTTATTAGTTTTCAAAATCAATAATCTAAAATTTAAAAATATTTATTTTAATTTCTAAATATTAAGAAAGAAAAAGGTTGAAGAAAAAAGAAAGGCTTTGTTACTATTTTCCTCTTTAATATCTCTTTATTTAATACTTTTCTCAACCAATTTAGGTATCTCTAGTAAATGTCATATTAATTTTTTTTAAATATATATATATATATATATCAAAGGGTTCAAAAGAATTAACTTTCTAAAGTTTGGACTAAAATGGATATTTTCTATAAAAGATATTTTGAAAACTCAAATTGCTAATTTAAAATAAGTTTAAAAAGAAAAAAAAAAGTTAAATATCTTTTTCTATACCCATATTTTTATTTAGTTCCTAAATTTTAAAATCTTCGCTTTTAATTCTTAAGTTTTGAATTTGGTCACTATGTTTCAAAATTGCATAATTTTACCCTTGGGATTTAAATTTTGTTTCAACTTGACCTCTAAATTTAAAGAATGGCAGTTTTAACTTTGATTTTTCATTAAATATTCAATTTCAATATTTGACAATAATTTTTATTAACTAACTTTTAAAGTAATTTATAAAGTTAAATATTAATAGCTATGAAAAATATTAAAGCTTTAATGATAATTCTTTTAAATTAACTAATAAAGATTACTTGCTATTAAATACCAAAAATGAGTATTTAGTGATAATTTGAGGTTAAAAAGGTAAATTTAAAAATAATTTAGAGGCTAAACTAAAAACTAATTATAATGAAAATTAATGTTTGGAAGAGAGAGAGATAGAGAGACGGGAGGACTTACTTGAGAAAATGCTCGGAAAGTGTACCGGAAAGAATCCGGCCAAAAAATCCCCAAATGCTTGTAAGAGAAACGAACATGGATACATCGGCGTAACCCAGAGCCAATCCGATCTGACCCATATTGTTCATCACCGCCAATCCCGTTCCAACTCCACACAAAAACGACACGAACAACACCCAGAAATCAATTGTTCTAACCGCTTCAAAAATCGTATGTTCTTCTCCAATCGCCGGCGCTCTTTGTTCTATCACTGCAATGTCCCCTGTTTCCTCCTTCACCGCTCCTGTTACCACTTCTTCTTTCACTAGCGGCTCCTCCAGATCCAATCGGCTCCGAATCGAGTTCCAGCTCTTGAAAAATGTGTAAATAGGGATAATCAAAGGAGATCCAAGGAGAATCAGAAGCCCGATTGAGAACAATTGGGAGATGAGTCTGCCGGAGTTTTTGATAAAATCGAAACATAAGAGATAAACGGCGACGACGACGGCAAGAGCGTTGAAGACGGCGAAGTAATTGGATTCTTGTTGGGTATCGGCGGGAGTTGTGGTGGTTTGAGGTGGGATTTCGCGGAGGAAGAACATGGCGAAGAGACAGACGGCGAAAGGGACAAAGGCAAGCATGAGGAGGAAAGAAGATGGGTCGGAGGAAAACAGAGCAAAACAAAGATCGGTGAAAATGGCGGTGCTGAGACCGACGTAGCCTTTCAGAATGCCGGAAACTGGGCCGCGATTCTTCCGGAAGTTTCTGATGCAGGTTACCAGCACCGCCGTGTTCATCCATGTCGTGCTGTTTCCACCCATACACAAGAAGATGCACATCTGAACAGAACAAACGCCATTTTTTTTAGTTGAAATGAAGATTTTAGAAAGAACTAAATAAACTGTTTTTTTCTAACTGAAATTAGATGATAATTAGTGTTTTATTTCCCATTTATTAATAATTAAAACCATACATATATATATATACTTAACTACGTTCCAAATACACTCAAATACACTCATCTTAATACTTTTCTGTCAAATAACTTTTAATTTTGTTTCGTGTTATGGGGAAATGAGAAGCAGTTAGATAAGTGCTTCTTAGAATGTACTGAATCATTAATTTATCTCAAATAATTTTGAGAAAAATTTTCGCTTTGTAAATTTGTCAAAATATTTTTTTAATACCTAGTTTTGAGTCTAGTAATTTAAAATTTAGGGTTTAATTTCGAAGCGAAAGGTCGCGTCAATTATTTATTATTTTAGATCTTAGTTAAATGTCTTGCTAGTAACATTAAATTAACCAAAAAAAAAAAGGTTAAAGAATTAAAATCTTGAACAAGAAATATTCAAATATTGACCCAAAAAAATGTAAAAAAAAAAAAAAGAGAGAAAGGGTTACCTGCCAATAAGGAAGAGGAGGAATCCGCTGACTAACAACAAGCCATTGAGCGCCATACCCAACAAGACCTTCAACAGATCCGATAAGCAAAATCACCCAAGTCGGAAGCCGATCACTAGCGATTCCGGCCAGAAGTCCGAACGCTTTTCCCACGTCTTTCGCCACTGACAGATTATTGAGTTGAAGCTGGGTTAGATTCATCAGAGATTTCAAGGCGTCTGAGTAATTGGAAAATGTGTAGTTGTTGCCGGATATCGCCTGAACCCATACAGCGGACACAAATCCCAGCCATTTTAGCACCGTCGTGGACGGCGGCAAGCTTAAAGAACCCATTGAAATTTTTCAAAACAAAAAACAGAAGATAGGTTTTTTCTTTTTTTTATTGAGAGAGATGAACGATTTTGAATGGCGGAGGGAAGAGATCTTATCAGTATTTAAATACCAAAAACTGGGATTTTTTTTTTTTTTTAAAAAAAATTGACTTTGTGTTTTTATTTATTTAATATATTAACAAAATTAAAATAAAATTTATGTTTTTATTATTTTTTTTATTTTTTTGAGAAATTCTTTATTTCGCTTTTTCTGCGCTTTTTCTTTGAATTAAGAATGTGTGGGTTACATCTCAAATCCAACTCATCATATGGTCC
This sequence comes from Cucumis cinereus, assembly GCA_037974625.1. NCBI lineage: Eukaryota > Viridiplantae > Streptophyta > Magnoliopsida > Cucurbitales > Cucurbitaceae > Cucumis > Cucumis cinereus. Next base: position 2,209,108 of record JBBPDJ010000003.1, on the reverse strand, counting down.
CCCTTCAATAAATAATCTTATTTATATTTTTACCTAAAATAACCACTCTTTATTTATTTATTTATTTATATATAGTTTCAATGTTTTAAAATTACAAATTGATTAGAATCTTGGATGAAAATTATGATCTAAATCAGATGTAATGGAAATATAGGCGAGTGTGATCGTGTTTGGGTCTAGGTTTTTGTTCGAGTGGTTTAACGGTTAGTTCAACATTCTAATGGAATGTTTTCTACTGTTGTCTAGTTTTGAAAAGTTATAGAAAGTTTAATGTCATATTATATCGAAGATTTCTTGTTATAGCTCTTTATAAAATAGATAAGATAGATTTATAAATCAGCTTTTAAACATCGTGTTCTTTAATTTATTGTTGTAGTTATACAGTTGAGATAGATATTCAGTCCAATAATAATAATAATAATGAATGGGATCAGATTGTGAACACAGAAAATGCATCATTTTCAAGAAACATTTTGAGAGTCTATTTAAAATAAAATCAAAGGATTTTATCCTCGTGATAAATAAATGAAGTACGCTCTATTATACAATGTCCTCTATTCAAATTTCGTATTTGACTATATTTATTTTAGAATTTAACGTAGAAGTACTAAAAGGGGGGGGGGGGGGGGGGAAATGTGGTACCAAACCAAAAAAAGAAAAAAAAAACTTAAAATAAATATTATAATTTAGGTTATTATTTTGGTAATTTCTTTTTTTATCATACCATTCTCCTCAAATAGTAATTATAAATTAAAGATGGAAAATTTGTTAATTAGAGTATTATTATAATAAGCATTTATAATGAAGGCATGATAAATGACACATAAACTTTCTAC